>PDIM01010268.1:0-11953 GCA_002811675.1 Ichthyosporea sp. XGB-2017a | reverse complement strand
TTCAGCATCTTCGTTGTACCAGCCCTCAACGGTGTCAAATTTCAAACGTTCCCATTTCCTATGCCACTCTTTGACTTTTGCCAACAACCTCTTCCTTTCCTTCCAAGCTTCTCTATTCTGGGGGGCCTCTCTTGGGATGAGCGCTTGAAGTACCCAGCTCCAGATCGGTCGACGCAGAATTTCCTCCTTGTTGCACTCCTCTATATCTTTTGTTTGGACCGTTCTGCCCATGAGCGCATCTCTAAAGCACCTTGGTAGTGACGACAGATTCTTCCCGGACGCATCCATGTTCCATAAACGAGCCTTGGTTCTGTCTTTACCATCCATGTCTGCCCTTATAGCGTTCTTCCACGTTTGGTACCGGCCCCCATAGGCCATAATCACTAGTTTATGTTTCATTTTCGCAATCTGTTGATCTACATCCAGAATTTGGTAACCTCCCCACTTTGCCGGAAGGGTCACAGCTTCCCCTGCCACTATTTTGTAGTTGATGAGGCGTCTTAGTTTCTGTTTCATCTTTGCCGCAACTTTCCTGGCATCTCCTGTTGCAACAATCCAATACCAGAGCTTGGATGCCAACAAGAAGGCAAACACCGTACCTTTCCCTTTCCAGCTGAGACCTTTTAGCTGCCAGCGTGTAATCAGATTGTCAATTTCAGCTAGCTTTTCGTCAATAAGTCTCTTGTCTGCGAGCTTTTGTTTGACACCTATGTAATGACCCAAATATTTGGTACACTGCGAGCTGTGGCATTACTCTTGAATGTATAAATAGAAGGAGCAATGAACGTTAAATTCCCATTGTTTTTGCAATGGACTTGCCATGCCTTTTGACTATACACGCTGCAATAATTCTTTCTTCATGCTCTGTACCCGAGATACCAATTGAAATAGTTGTTATTCGCTTTGCTTAATCGGTAGACTGCTTCGTGCTCTTCTTTGAGCTTCTTCCTCTTGATTCTGAGCGGCTGGTGGTGTTGTTCATCGAAATGCATCAAACATGTTTGGCGTGTGGATGTATTCAATCGCAATCCACTATGGCTGATTGGTATTCTACCATGTTGTATATAAAGCAATAACTATGCTCTCTTAGTCTTAAAGGCGGATGAGGGAAAGGGAGAAAGGTGGCGGATTCAATATAGTACAGACATATGGTTGGGTAGTGTTGAAGTAATTTCCAAACTAAATTGAGGCAAATTGGAATTGTAAATTTCCAAATTCTGCCGAACAATTGTGCTTGCATCTTTTCCTTTCTGCTCTTTCTGCTCCACGAGGACCCATTTGATTAATTGGGAATTCCCTCATCGAAAGTTAGCACCCCATTGCTTCTAAAACTAATGATATTTTGCTCATCATTCTCCACCAGTGTATGAATATATGCTCTCTTGAAGCAATTAAATGGGTATACCAATTTGCCCCTGATTCAAAACCAAATACTAAACTAGACACACCTCCTAATCAGCTGATGGATCATCGATAGTCAGTCGATTGAGCCATCCTTGCTATGTGCAGACAATGATGCTTAGGGGGAAGGACTAGGAGCACAGCTTAGCGCTAAAGTGCAGTATTTTAAGGAGTTTTAAAGTGGTACCAAGCGTTACAAGTACATATTTCCTTGTTTTAGTTAACAAAGATGCGCAGTTTTTGCTTTCGTTTTCTTTGTTTTTGTTTTCTTTATTTGCAATTTTGTTTTACTATGTTTCATGTAGACCCCCAGGCCAAGGATCTGTTTAGTAGTGTCCAAGTAAAATGCTATTAAAACTAAATGGGTGCATGAAGAGAAGGGAGGGGATGCCATTGATGGGCGTGTTTATTTTAATATTCAGCTTCGAGGGTCTATGAGAGAGGAAATTAGAGCAACGAAAATGGGTTCAGTTTCCAGAGGTGTATAAGAGAAGCTTCAGTTTGCGATTGAAAGATCTTTAGGAGAGAACTATATAATCTAGTTGGAAAAAGATCCTTAACTTTTAAAGTATATAATCAAGGACAATGAAGTTGTTTAACCGTATCTCGCTGCTGGCATTGCTCTTCTTGGGGTGTTGCTTCACCTCTTTTCACTCCACTGAGGCCATTCCTGAAACAGCGCTGAACGAAGAGCTGAAAAAGGTCCTCGAGAGTGTGAATGATATCCACATGCCTCTCAATATGGATATCAATAAGATGGGTATCAAAATGAATATGACTGGACTGGATATCTCCAAGCCAACCTTTGAGAATGGAGTGTACTTTATGGACTCCAACGGTGAGATGAAAGTAAACGTAACTGGCTTTGACATTCAAGCACGACTGTTCTTTGACATCAGCATGGGTCAACCATGGAAAACCGATTGCAACATGTCAATGGAAGCAGGAAACACCACCATCACTTTTGATGTTAAAATGGAGGACACAATTTGTCTCGAAAATTCCACTCTTAATGTGGGTTTTCTGAACTTCACTGATGACGGATATCTCAACATTTTTAATAGCACAGCGGCTAAAGGATTTTTGGAAAACACCTTTCGAGGTTTGTTGAACACAGAGGTTGCACCTGTGTTGGACTCGAGCGCAAAGGACATTTCCTTGGATCCTATTGTTCAGAAAGCATTGGCTGGGGAACAGTTTACCTTGGCTAAGCCCAACATGAAAACAATCCAAATGACTCCTTTGGTTGCATCTAGTTTCAAGTCTGGACACGTTTTGATCAATCCCATATCATGCAATACCTTCAGCATGAAAATTGATGATGTTGGCTTCGCCATTGACAATGAAGTGACTGCTTACAAGGTCCTCTTTTGGTGGAAGAAGGCTAATTTGCCCAACCATATTGACTTGCAGAAAATTTCCATTGATGCACAGCTGATTACACGCCCCGATCCTAAACACAAGGGAAGTTACATCATCGACTTGAAGCAAGTGATTGTGGATATGCCAAAGGACACCATCAACCCATCCACCTTTAACTTGTTTGGTGGGAAGAAGTTGTGCGTGCTTGGCCTTTGTGCTGATGAAGGAATCGCCCATGTGACCAATGTCATTCTTAAGCTGAGCCATGGCTTCATCAGTAAAATGGTTACTAAGATTGCCCAGAAGTACGTGAATGTGGATGGAGCAACCGTCTCTGTACGAACCCATTAAGCAAAAAGTAAATGTCAAAGCGAACGCACACAATCGAACGAGGTTTCTTCCTTGTAGGGCCCCAAAAGATTAATATTTAGGTATACTTTGCATCTACATTTTGTTCTTTAGTTCTATTTCAAAGGTTGAAATTGCGAAATAAAATAGAAATCCCTTTTTGACAAAGGATTGTAAACGAATACACACTAAAAAAAAATGTTTATGTTCTACATTTCAATGCATGCGCGTTGATAGGTGGCATTTGTTTGAACTGCGATGTTTGCACAGAGAATCATAGTCGCTTTCAACTGTCAAGGTTGGTGTTCAGGTCCTTTTGCGATATTATCTATTGTGTCCTTTTGGGGGGATTCGTGTTGCAATTAGTTATTTTATTTCTTAAAAACAAAGGGGGGCAGGGAAAACATGTTGAAAATAAACGGCGACTCTTAAGACTCATAATAGTAAATATCAGAGGCTCGAACAGTCTCTTGTCCGAAAAAGTAGTTGTGGTTGCTACTGCTGACACCATCCGTGTAAACGTTATTCACACCGTACACATTCATTCCCTGGGTGGTGTCCTTCTGCTTGTCATTGTTGGTTTCATGCAAGTAAGTCAGAAACGTACACGCGGTACACATGGCAGATGAAAGAGGCTGGTTATTAACATCCGAGCTGCTTGCGAAGAATACAACATCAGGTCTTTGGAATCCATGGCTACTTTTGGAGTCGTATGGGCCATGGTAAGTGGAAGAATCTGTGGTCGGGTTGAACAACTGATAAGCTGAAAAGACGCCATTTCGAGCCTGCAGAGATACCAAGTTTTCTATTGGTCGCCTGTTGCTGGTAACTGAACCTTCGTTCATCTTCAAATATGAAGGCTGAGGAGAAAGTGTAGTTGTGTCAGAACCACTTGAGCTCGACCAGGTAGGCATTCCATCGGCGTCTTTCTGATAAGGACTGTCCCATGCTTCAGAGTCATCTACATTCTGGATATTGTGGATTGTGAAAGTCATAACACATCCGCCGTTCAAGGTATCAGTCACTTTGTGAGGAAGGGACGTGGAGGAAGATATTGTGTTTGACGTTTCTTGGTTTCCTCGGGTAAATGTCAAAGAGTTGACGCCAATAGTTTCATTAAGACCATAGCCTTTGGTTCCGTAGGTCTGGTCCGGAGTCATTACCTTCTCTGTAAGAGTATCCTGGAAGTAGTACCGGGAAGACTCAACCTTTCCATTGGGGACATTGATGTAGAAGTATATACTCAAATCATTCAAAGCAACTGCGTAATTGTAATCGCATTGAGACATTGAGTAAGAAAAGTCAACTCTGATTGGTGTGCGCTTGTTGTACTGCTGGTAAAATAGACTGGTGAGCTGATCCGCTTGCTCCTGGAACGACTGTGCCACACTGGGGACATCATTGTAGTCGGTAGCATCCATTTCATTCTGCAATTGGGTGTTGTTGATGTACGAGTTGCAGTAGTATTGGGCAACGGCAGTTCTGTCGGCGAAAAAGTCGCTTTCGTAGCACAATGGATTAACATTAATACTCCCATAGTCTCCACTTCTACATGCAGTTGGGTTCTGGCCAATACAGTTTTCAATTTCGACCAGCAATTCTTCGTTCACCTCTTTCGCATTCTGAAAGGTATTGATATCAGCTGCACTCACATTGTACATGACTTTCAAAGGGTTAATGGCAAGTTCACTAACAGACGCAAAGCTTCCATACCCTTGGGTGATGACTGAATAGATGTTTGCACCCTCACCCAGTTTGCATTCTGCCTGGTTAATCATGTTGTCGAAGCTGTCAGTATCAATTTCACCAGTTTGCACATTGATATAGTTTGTTTCACACTGTCCCTTGAATCCATGCAATTCACAGGCACTGGTAGCTTCAATGTGCTGTTCCGAGGAAGCGTATGCCATTTGTAACTCACTAGACATATGTCCCCAGACTCCAGTCGCGCCAATTTTTGATTGAAAGTCCAGCTTAGACTCCTGGGACTCGAACCGATAAGTCAAAGACAAGAAACCCATACATCCGGCAGTAACGCTATAGACATAACCTGTTCCAAAATTGCTAATGAATTGGTCAGTTTTGTCATCACAGGTGTTTGAGCTACATCCATAGGCATCCAAAGTTTCGCTACTCCAGTCGCAATTGGCCCCACTCAAAGAGTATTCATATCCTTGGAAATAGGCATACGTAACAGTGACTGACTCGCTGGATGCCGCTTCACTCATGGAAAATTCTTCGCTCATAGACATGTGGGTGCCAAAACTTGTGGCGCCAAATTCAAGGCCTTGGTCCAAACTAAAAGAGGTGGAAACAGTGTCGGCTTCATACTGGAAGGATGCCGATGACTTGTACGCAGATTGCTGGATGCACTGGGCAGCACCAATGTTGTTTGGGTCGATAGAGTCAGCACTGAAAGGACTATTGGAGATGTACCCGAGCAGGACATCAGTTACGGAGCTACCAACAGAGCCAGCAAATTCATCACCGGTCGCAAACTGATATTGTTGACCATTCATTGCTGCCTCAACAGCGTCTTGCTGTCGAATAGTTACACTTTGGGAAGTTTGAGGGGATTCCAATTCAGGCTCAGTGGCTGCAGTGGAAGGGGAATCAATGGCAGCGGGCAAAGCAATGGCACTGTTGCATAGCATTGCCACACACAGGGCAAACATTGCAAACTTCAACAGAGAGGATCTCATTAACATTTTTAGCTGCAGTTATCTCGTTCTTGTTATTTCTTTCTTAAATCTTTTTTAGATTTTGGTTATTGTTGATCTTTGTTGTCAATTGTTTTGTTTTGTTTTTTTTTAATTCTTTGAATTGTTAATTTTTGATAGTTGTATTTTTCTGCAATTCAAGGCTCCATTCAAGCTCTATTTATACTCCCTCGAGTGACCCCTTTTGAGCAACTGATAACAAAGGAATACCACTAACACAGCCTAACAGTAATACTATCTGGCTCTCTATTTCTCTGTTATCCACACAAGTACTTTTGGCAAGTTCATTGTTCAAAGGTATCCTGACATTTTTCCACAAGGCATTGCTAATACAACAAAATAAACAGGACGGACACGTGGTCATGTAACGCCAAAGGGAATTTCCTTCTTTGACGTAATCCCTTAATTTTTCCACTTCCCCAATGTTGGTGTTGGAAAGGTCATTTAAGGCTTAACCCTTCCTCTTCAGTCATCGAGGATTGTGCTCATTGGCAGAGAGTACTGTGACAAGGTGTTTTGGTTTTAAAATTCTATTGACGTTTAGAGTTTCAAGAGAAAGGAAGTCCGATTGTGTTAATAGTTTTGATGGATTTCTCCACCTGTTTTGTTGTGTGTTGTCTACAGTAAATATCCTCTTGCTACCTTTGTTTTGGATTTGCTAACTTTGGGCTTTTGTGAGCCCTCGCAAGGGGTGTGTAAGTTGTTGTTGGTTACCACACAATGGGCCACTGTATGTGAGTTTCTTATGTTGATGCTAATGAGTTTTGATGTATTTCTCCACCTCATGGTGAACTATTCTCAGCAGTAGCAGTGTTAAGTTGGCGTAATGCGATTTTAATAATTATGTTTTGCTTGTGGTTGAAACCTTTACAAATGGGCTTGAACTTTGAAGCATCGGAGGCTAAGTTTGTCTTCAAATACCAGGCTGTTATGATGAACAGTTTAAGTGTTTGTTCTTAGGATGATGGGGCTTTTGAATGTGTCATGCCTGGTGTCATGTAGCGTTTAACTGATGAAAGGCCTCGCTCTTTTGTGAATCAAAGGAGAAAGCCACAGACGTAAGCATTCTTCGCGGTCAGAAAATGACTTTAAGAGGCATATTTCCTATTTGCACATGCTGTGGCGTTCTGAGAAAGTTAGTTATCCACACTGAGCATTTGTTTATTTTGTCTAGAGAACTAAGTCGTTTAAGGGAATATTCTCAACGTAGCTTTCTCACAGTGGCACAGTGGTCTCCATAATAATGTGTGTGTGTGAAGCGGGTGTGAAGTTGAGGCAGCAAGGAAGAAATATTGGCAAAAGACGGAATTAAAACAGGAATTACTCAATTGCAAGGTATAGTTGTTTCCATAACCTTTCCATACATATTCTCTGATTGAGGAACTGCCAATTAAGTTTTCGTCTGGCATATACGAGAGACCCAGCCCCCGGAACATTGCATGGCGCTCCTTGTACCATTGGGCCCACACCCGCACTTCCTCATCCGTAAAGATAGCGGGCATCTTCGTCATTGAGGGACGAAGCCGGTCAAGGACCATTTGCAGCGCTTCCGTGGACAGCGTGGGCATGTCCGGGATACCGGCGCCCAAGGGGCTCCATTTCATCAAAATAAGTGATGATTCCGCTCTTCACGTGTTCAAAAGTGGTGAGGCATCGCTCCCTTGAGAGTGGCCCCTCTCCGACAGTCAAAGCCTTTGCCATTTCCTCCATGTCATCATTCACGCAATAGCACTCCAAGAAGATGTCATCCACTGCACTTCAGTCGCTCTGGAGATCGTCCTCTAATTTATAGGTGTGGATCTGATACACAGTGGCTGAGCCACACCCCGAGGGATCATTGTAGCAGCACCTGATAAGGATCTTTGTCATAAACCCTCTGAGGATGCGATCTGCCAAGAGATTCAGCGGGGAAGGATGGCTGTTTGTATTTATTGCATTCTCGGTTTCTGTTAATATCCAGACTTATTTCCGCACTCCATATTCCATCCGCGCTTTCCATGTCGCCCTTCTCCGCAGTCTATTGTTTCTGACACATCAAAACATCTTTTCCCGCATGGTTGCTTCCCTTTCATACTTTAAACAGAGTTCAATAGAGGAAGGGAGGACCGAGAGGACCCCTGCTGGCTACCGACGAGAAACAGTTTACGATGGGGAAATAAAAAGACGGTTGAAAATAGAATTATCATATATTCCCAGCGATGCAAGTTCAATGGAGCGAATCTATTTAAGCATATCAAATACGAAAGAGACCATGCTGTTTATTATATCTTCACGTAATAGATAGTCGAGGAAGAGTCAAATATCAACATTCAAAAGACAGAAAACAGCCCGATGAACCGAAGCGATGAACAAAGCGCTAATGATAATGACCAAGGGTCCAGTACTTACTACATAGAGACCATGGACAAATTACTGTAGATCCATCTTGCTTAGCTGCTTATATTTTCACATGATCCATGGACAATGAAACAACGATAAATCAGATTCTTGCTGTACCGCGCATAGCTCCGAAGCCGTAGACCATGAAGAATGAAGATTGACTACATAGTACATACTATGAAACTGCAGTGCAATCCAAAGGGGGAAAGGGCATGCGTGACTGCTGCTGCCTGGCTGGTTGCTATAACCAGCTGAGTGCTGTCCATTTCCCCCAAGCAGGCACATTTCACAATTCCCCTGGAAAAATTGCGAAAAAAAAGAAATTACGTTGAAGGAAAAAAAAAAAAAAAAACAAAAAAAAAAAAAAAATTTAATCAAATATATACTTTGAGTGTGGAGGCTGAGGAGAAGACCCCCTGGAAAAGGACTAATTAGCTTAGTACTTGTGAAGGATACACAGAGGAATAAGAGCACGGCCACCGCTCGCTTGCATAGTCCACAGACTGCACAATGCGTACGCAGCACCCTGCACAGTGTAGAGCAGAAATTGAGTCCATTATATAAAGGAGGGGTGTTGGAAGTGGAGTTCACACGCGAGAAGGATACAACAAGTGCGTGATTCAGACATCTATAAATGGATTTACCAGGATTTACAAAGTTTGTCTTAAAGAAAAAAGAACAGTGATTAATCTTAGAGATTATTATTATTATTATTATTATTATTATTATTATTATTATGTCTGAGGTAAAGACATCAGAGAAGAAAGGGCTGCAGATTGACCAGGCCCAGGTCCCTCAGGACCAGATCCTCGAGCAGGCCCCTATCGAGAACCCTTTTGGACCCGAAGACAATGAGGAGTACAACTTCTTTACCTTCTTTGTTGCCTCCACTGCCTCTGTGGCGGGTGTTCTCTTCGGCTATGATAATATTTTCAACGCAATTAATACTCTGGATGACTTCAGACGCGAGTTTGGATGGAACTTGGTTGTTGCTGGAGAGACTGATACTTCTCTTGATACAATCTCTTGGTATAGCTCTTCCTTTTATCTTGCTGCCGCGGTCACGGCGTTGTTTGCAGGAACCAGTGCTGATGTTTTCGGGCGGAAACGATCCTTTATTGGCTTTGTAGTCGCTTTCATCTTTGGGTCCACGCTACAGACTTTTGCTGCAGAAACCTGGATGCTCCTCCTTGGACGAATCATTGCTGGTCTCGGAGTCGGTGGACTCTCAACCGTTGCCCCTATGTACTCCTCAGAAGTGTCTCCTTCCAAGATTCGTGGAACTCTTGTTGGACTTTTCCAGCTAAGCATCACTATAGGAATTGTTGGTTCTGGTGCTGCTGCCTATGGCCTTGATGGAATCAAACATGGATGGAGGTATGCATTGGGAATTCAAAGCATCATTGCAGTCCTGCTTTTTTTTGCTGCTTTCTTAATCCCCGAGTCCCCTCGATTTCTTATCCAGAAGGGTAAAGATGACGAAGCCCAATATGCTCTTGAGAGGCTCAGAGGTGGTGAACATGCTGCCCACGAATACACTCACATTAAGGAGATGGTTAAATTTGAAGAATCTCTCGGACACTGCTCCTGGAAGGATGTCTTTACTACCAATCTTGCCTTCATTGCCTATACTGGGATGGTCCTTCAATTGCTTCAGCAAATGAGTGGGGTGAACGCCATTATCTTTTACGCCAGTAACATCACCAATAACTTCAAAATGAATCCTCTTCTTTCGCAGTTGATTGTTAACGGTGTCAATTTCGCCGCAACTGTTGTTGCGCTTATCATGCTGGTGGATAAGGTTGGCAGAAGGACATTGCTTATTATTGGTGCCATTGGTATGTGTCTCTGCTACACAGTAGTTGGGTCCCTTTATGACCAAATCGATATTGAAAAGAAAGCAGGCGGCTACTCGATCTTTGCCATGCTGTGTTTGTATATGGTGTTCTTTGCCGCCACCTGGGGCCCTAACGGGTGGATTATTCCCCCTGAGATTTCTCCACTTCGTGCCAGAGGGAAAATATGTTCCCTGACCACGTGTACGAGTTGGACTGGTAGCTTTATTATTGGAAAGATTGTCCCTCATTTGGAAGCCGTCAGTGGAACTTTTCTGTTTCTCTTCTTTGCCGTGTGGAACATTGTTTTGGCGGGCTGGACTCTGGTCTCCATTCCCGAAACTCGCCACAAGAGTATTGAGCATGTTGAAAGGATCTTTTGGGTTCGCAAGTTCAAGGATATCCCTGTATTCTGGAAAGAGCGCCTAAACGATACGTTTGGAAAATCAGCCTAAACTTTCCCATCATACATGGCACATCCACAGTCCACTGACAAATGACAATAAAAAATGAGACTTTAATTCACGCCAACAGGCAGCAGCACCAACCCTTGGGCGCGAATCGCGATCGTCAAAGAGGGCAAATGGTAATATTGGCGATAATTCAACGATGATAAATCATGGAAATCGCCTTACCGCAGCAAAAAATGACATTTCCTTAGCAACGGCCAACGAGTTTTGGCTTATGAATTTTGAATTTTTTTTTTATTTTTTTTAGTTTTCCTTGTTGAATCTTTCATAGGCTCAAACCATACCTAAGTACATAGGACCGAATATTTAATTAATCCCCGTTTTGTTCCTTTGATGTGTGTTATCGAAGTGTTAATCAATCAAAGACGAGTGATGTCACCGTGCCTGTGCAGGGGCCACTCTATAAAACTTAAACCGTAAAGAGCGGTTCAAGTATTTTTCCGGATCCCCTCGGAGTGTTGAGTGAAAGTTTAGTAAAGAGAGCTAAACCAAATGAACATATGTCCTATCCCACTGAAAGAGCACCCACTGCCCCCCACACCCAAGGGCACTTAGTGTGGCCAAAACTAATGACAGATGAACCCGGAGAGGACCCTTATGTGCTTCCTAATCAGGTCAATGTGAATAAGAGAGGCAACTCTCCTAAGATGATACTGAAGGGTCTGCTTAACTCACCCACCATTACGTGAAACAGAAATCAAATACCCCCAATAACAAGGAATATCGGTGAGCGAATATTCTTACCATAGTCATGAGGACTGATGAAAATCCTTGCTGATGGATGAAATTCATTGTTTAGACCCCCAATATCAAATGAAAGTGACGGAGATCGATCCTCTCTACAGGGGGGGAGTGACTTAATCTATGGGGGCCCTATAGAAAAAAAAATCCCTATAAAATACCCGTAGGTCTTGAGTAAAACAACAATTGAGCCAATACTACAGTAAATCCCACAGACCCGTCCTGGAAGCCAATACCAAGTCCCAGACCCCCACAGAAGGCAAATACCAAATACCAGACACCTCCCCGGAAGTACCAAAAGGTACTTTTCTTATGGCTTAAGCTGCTTAAACATTTCTTTATATTATGTAATTATCTTCTCGATTAAAGACAATTCCAAGTCCTTTACATCCTGAAGTGTATCATATCCTTGATTAATAATCTATTTTACCACTTCGTCAGAGATTCTGTAAGATTTCTTAAAGAAATCTATAACTTCTTCTCTTCTCTTTTGTTCTTGTTCTTCCTCGTTCAAACCAACAGGCATCATGAACTTCCTAATCAAAAGAGGAGACCAAAAAAAGTTTCTACTTTCTGGGAAAAATAATTATATGTAGGATGTTTGTTTTATTTTATCTATGCTTATCAATAGAAAGAAATTCAGAGCGACGGATACATAGTGAAGCCCCGTAGAAATATGAAAAGTGGCGTATACAGC
>PDIM01010267.1:51597-82010 GCA_002811675.1 Ichthyosporea sp. XGB-2017a | reverse complement strand
TTTCTTTCTTTCTTTCTTTCTTTCTTTCTTTCTTTCTTTCTTTCTTTCTTTCTTTCGATTACGATACGTTATCTAACTTGGAGAGCATCGGCTGAACGTAAATCCGCCAGCCTTTTCCCATCTGCCACAACATGAGTTCGTAAGAGTGTCGCAAATCGACTCGATGGTAAATTGAGAATCTGGTCCGACAACCGCAGTCCCTTGTGTTGAAGTAATGCCTTCAATGTGAAGAGTCACAGTTTTGTCATCATCGACACCCTTCTTAAATGTTTTCGTCGGATTTCCAGTTACCGTAATGGTGAACGACACTTCATTTGTGCCCAACGGAAACTCAAGTACCTGGCTAGTTATTTGAACAAAATGAACATCATGAACCGCAGTGTTTCCTAACGCCGACACTGTAACAGTTGATGGGGAAGCAAATGTATTAAACTCCGTTCTTTTCACTTTAATATCAATGGTAGCAATAGTTTCGCTCTGCGAATATGACGTTTGCTCGAATATAAACTTCCCGGGGTTGTTGTAAAAACTGAAACCACCTGCGAGGACGTTGCTATCTTGATTGTCAACTACAACTTTCACATCCTTGGCTCCAACAGATGCAGGGGCTTCACACTGAATTTGTGTGTTAGCTACAGTAACTTGAGGGTTTATGCACAAAGTTCCTCCCAGGTCAATACTAACTGGGGGAGTGTCAACGCTTGATAAGGGGCCAAAATTGGTACCTTCTATGGTCAATGTGTAACCACCGTCCACAAATCCATTATCGGGTGATATAGAAGTCAAAGTAGGCGGATTAATAGTTGTAAAGTAATTAACCGTTCCACTATTTGCTGTCTTATCATCAGACTGGATTACAATTTGGTGATTAGACCCTGTTGCGAGAGCTGGAGTACTACAAGTAAGCGTATCATGTGCCGTGACCTGCAAATTGGTACACGGTGATCCTCCAACAAAGACCTGTAGGTTGGCCGGAGAAGTGCCTTCAACAGTTCCTGAAAATCCCAGTCCTTTTACAGTTAGCACGGTTCCTCCGTTCAGGGATCCGATTTTGGGGAAGAAATCTGTTACAGTTATCTCTGCCACATACGCATACGCTTCGCTAGCAACAACACTCTTCAAATTGTCTATGCGAACAAGGACATCCAAAAGAACACCACTACTGCCCGCTGGAGTTGTACACGTTATCGTATTTCCCGCTCCGACTGTTGCTCCTGTGCACGGAACTCCTCCAATTTGAACTTCTGCTGTTAGCTGACCTGCTGGGCCATATTCCGTACCTGTAATGACAATGGAGGTGCCTCCAGTGTCTGTTCCAAATGACGGAGAAATGGAAATAATTGTGGGGTCGCCAATGTAGGTAAAAACAGAGGCAGCTTTAGCACTAGACGACGCAATAGCAACATTGGAGTTTGCTACATCGGCCATATCAGATACTAAACTGGTGGTAAGGGATATAAAAGTATCTGCTGTAGATGTAGCCATTGTAAGGTCCGATTTTAATGCTAATAAATCTGCAGCTTCAATAGTAACCTCAATCAAGTCTGAATTAGCACTAATGACAGAACCTGCGGAGAGGACCCGTGACGCTGTGGGAGTGCTAGCGTGATTTTGGATTGTAATAGCAGTAAAATCGAAAGTACCAGCATTAACAACTTCATTAAATTGGAATTTCATTTTGGCGTAAATAAGATCCACTTCAAAAGATTGTAATATGGGGCCTTCGTCATCTGCAATATAATCAGAGGCAGCCTTAGTAACTGGTGTAACTTTGTTTGGTACTAAAGCTTTATCAGAACCAACATTTTCTGTAACAACAACGTACGAAGTGGCCTGGGTTTTCATTATTTCCTGACGTTTGATTTCATTCAAGTCACTTAGGCCTAAGGAAATTTCAAACGTTAGGTCATCTGCAGATGTCGCACTTCCGCCTGTCAAAACAAGCTGTGCAGTTGGCGACGCTGCATTTTGGACAGTTATTTCAGTAAATACCAAGGAATCGATATTTACAGGCTGTGTGAAAGTGAGAATCAGTTTGCCTTGCTTCATATCCGGTTTCCAAGAATCAAGCACAGGTCTTGTAGTATCTGCATTGTAAATATTGACACCCTTTGCATTGACGCCAGACGCAACAGCATCAACTTGATTCGGGGGAACCGACATATCTGCTGCAGCCGAAGAGGTCATAACAATAAAGGATGATGAAGCTGCTACCGCAAGGTCGGGAATACGCTGAAGGGCTATTAAGTCTACAGGTAACAAAGCAAGAGTTAAAACCGTTCCATCTCCAGTAGATACAGCAGTACCACCTGTAAGCTGGTAGAAGGCAGTAGGATTACTAGCCAAATTTTGTACTGTAATCTGACTCATATCTGCAGTATCAGCGTTCATAGTTTCGCTGAAATGCAATATCATTTGACCATTGGTAATGTCAAGGTCCCATGAAGACAAACTTGGGGTCGTTTCATCCCGTTCGTATGCACTTACTTGCAGGGCATTCACACCATCTACCCTTGCAGTAACTGGGCGATTATTCATATCGGTTAACAAACCAGTAGTAAACGTTATGAACGAATCTCCAAGTGCAGTGGCCAAAGTGCTTAGCTTTTTAATAGCATTGAGATCCACAATAGTAATCTCAATCTTGAGCTTCAAGAGTTCTGGGCTCGACTTAACTCCCCCAGTTAAAGTATACGATGATGTCGAAGAGGCTGCGTTTGTCAATGAAATGGCAGTAACATCCACAGAATCCAGTTTAATAGGCTCTGTCAATGACAGTATCAACTCACGGGTTTCTACGTTCAAAGTCGCATCGGTAATTTCTGGAGCTGTTTCATCAAATGTGTAAGTTCTCACATTGAGCGATGTTGCACCACTGCTGCGCGCACTCACTGGATTAGCAGGATTCACTGCCATATCGGATATCATTGTGCTTGTAAAGGTAAGGTATGAGGTGCTCTTTTCTGTAGCCAGTAAGGGCATCGACTTGATTATATCCAGATCGGCTTTATCTAAAGGCAGAAGGAGCTCCGTTTGGTCTGGACTCGTTGTCGTACCCGCCGTTAAGGTATAGCTAACACTTCCGGCTGCGCTATCAGTTAATGTGATCTGATCAACATTAAACGTTGATATATCGACGGTTTCATCGAAGACCATTAATAGTTGTCCTAGATTAAGATCCAAGTCCCATTGAACAACATTAGGTGGTGTAATATCCTTTTGAAAGCCAGACGCAACAAGCCCAGGAGCGACACCATCTTCAATGCGCGCCACATAGTTAGGGACAGCCGCGGAATCAGCAAACGTCGTAGCCTGCGTTGACAACCAACTATTCGAGTTAAACGTAAAGAGATTCTCTATTGCCTTCAAGTTATTCAGATCAGAGGGCGCTAGGGTAATGTCCACATTAATATAGTCTGTAGTGGTCGCAGAACTATCCGTGGTTAATGTATATGAAAAAGTAGCTGTAGAAAAATCTTGCAACTGAATAGTGGCTAGGTCAACCCTTGTGATGTCTATGGGACTGGAAAATACCAAGTGAAGAACGCCAGCGTTCATATCAGCAGTGAAACTAACTAATGATGGGGGTTGTTCGTCCTTGGTATACTGTGTGACTGCGATTGCATTTGCATCCAAAATGGGAACAACGGCATTGTTGTTCATGTCTTTAACTAATGTACTTTCAATACTCAAGAATGAAGTTGCAGAGCTAATGCCAACACCTGCAATTCTGAGCCTATTCTTGTCTCCATCACTGATTTTGATAGTAACAGATAAGCCATCAACACTAGCTGGATCTTTCACACTGTCAATAAGTTGTATAACATCACTTCCGGATGCGCCTTGGGATTTCAAAAGTTTAATTTGCGTCACCAGGGCAGGGATTGTAGTGACATCAACTGGTTCATCAAATGTGAGTGCTATTAAATTGTCATTCATATTAAGATTGAACGAAATCAACTGTGGGCTTGTGGAATCTGGGACATGCCCACCAGATTTAATTGATTTTGCTAGGCCATCAAATATACGATCTATGGCATTGTTATTCATATCTTTCACAAGTGCACTTGTAAAACGGATAAATGAATTGGCGTCAGACGTCGCTAGCACACGCCCAAGTTTGATTTTGTTTAAGTCATCAGTTCCAATATCAATTGTCACAATATTTGGGTTTCCAATTGCCACTGTGCCTTGGGTCATATGAACAAAATTATCACCCATGGAGTCGGCGGCATTTTGAAGCGTGAGGTCTTGTGCATTCGTGGAAAAACTATTGATGTCAATTGCTTCATCAAACGTTAGTGTAATTCTTGGCGTTGGTTGATTCAAAGTCATGATCCATTCCACAAGCACAGGCGGCTTCGAATCATGTTGAAAGCTACTACTTGCGATTGCCTGGGTATTACTCATAGCAACAATGCTGACAGGTGGTACGGCCGTATCGGTCACATACGCGCCATCCAATCTTAGAAAACAATCATTCGCACTCGCTATGGTACAAAGTGCAGTGTTGCCTTTGATAGCCAGTCTATCTTGTTCACCCAAAGCAATAGTAACCTGAAGACCATCGGCTGATCGGGTAGAGGTAGAGTCCACCAGCGCTCTGTTGTCACTGCCACTTGTATAAGATGCCAGCGGCTGAAGAGTAACTTTACTGTTAACTGGGCTTGCAGGTGCTGCCACCACTTCATTGAACGTCAACACAATAGTATCCGTCGTCAGGTCAATAGTCCAGCCGGTCATTGACGGAGCCTTCGCGTCGACCGCATAAGATCCAGCCTGGATTGCTGCACCATCTGCAATTTCCGCGTGAGCATTACCCGACATGGAATTAACCGCGCCACTCAGCAAGCGGATGAACGAATCGCTCGCACTCGTCGCCAAAGCCGTGTTCAGTTTCAGTGCATTCATATCTGCAATATCCAAAGAAAGCGACAAAGTGAGTCCATCCACATTAGCCGGTGTCGATGTACTCAGCGCATAGCTCTGGGTGGCAGGAGCAGCATTTTGTATAATCACCTTGCCACCAACCGGGTTAGCAAATGTGGAAGCATCGATAGGAATGTCAAATGTGAGCACAATTTCTCCTTCCGTGGCCGAGGTGTCCATATTAAGTGTCCATGACAGTAACGCGGGTATCTTATCATCCGAAACGAAACTGAATGCTTGCACCGCTGCGCCACTCCCGATCGCGGCCATATCGACCTGTGCCATATCCTTCACAAAGGCGGTAGCCAAGACAAGCCAAGATGTGGCTTTGCTGATAGCTAGGGCCTCATTCAGTCGTAAGGAGTTCAAATCCGCTTCCAGTAGCGTAACTGTGAGTGAGGTACCGTCAGTGCTACTAACGCTAGTCGCCCCAGTCAAGGTATGAGAGGCACCACCCGTCTCTGCCGACTGAATGGTTATCTTGGTTGCACTTGAACTGGCCGTCGATGCGTCAATGGGTTCCGAGAACGTAAGTGTAATCTCCTTGTTCTGCAAATCCAATGTCCATTGTGTCAATGTCGGTGCTACACTATCCGCCACGTACGAGCCGACCTGTACCACCATGGCATCCGCATCTGCAATGGCGTCCACCTGATTTCCAGACATATCAGTGACTGCACCTGCACCAAGCGTCAAATAGCTGTTTGATTCCGCTTTCGCCAATCCAGCCACGAGCTTGATTTCGTTCAATTTGGCCTCCGTCAGAGCAATGGTTGCTACACGACCATTGATCACTCCACTGGCTTTCGAGCAACCAGTCAGATCGACTTTGGTGCCTGCTGTGTTCGTCTGATCTGCCTGAATGAACACTTTTGTAAAATCAATAGTATCAACATTGACCACATCATTGAAGGTGATAGCAACAGCAACAAGGCGGTCATTCATGGTAAGTGTCCATGAGCTCACCGTGGGTTTGGCCGTATCGGCGGTGTATTGAGCTGCCATCATTGCACTTCCATCACTCAGCTTCAAAATCTTATTGGGTGTTGCCGCCATATCAGAAATCGTATCTGCTTCAAATCTCAAGTACGAATCGGTCTTATCCGTCTGGGTAGCAATGGTGGTATCCAATTTGATCTTATCCATGTCCGCATCGGTCAAGGTTACTGTAACAGTTTTGGCATCCGCGCTACTCACTGAGTCCGATCCGGCTAGTCGGACTTCACCACTGCCCCCCGCGGCGACTGCTCTCTGAACCGTGATCAAAGTCACATCAAGAGAGCTGGAGGAAACTACCTCATCGAATGTGAGTGCCAGTTCCTTGTTATGCACGTTTAGAGTCCACGACAATAACTGCGGTCTAGTTGCGTCTGCATTAAATTGGGTGATGGTATGCCCAGTAGTCATCGCAATGTTTTTGTTGGGAGTCGTTGGAGCCATATCCGAAATAGCATCAGCTGCCAGCAAAAGGAAGGTGTTTGCACCTGCCTTGGCGAGACCTAGGGTTGCCTGAATACTAGCCAGATCGTTAACGCCCAAGCCAATAGTCATCTCGGTTCCATCCGTCGCTGAGTTCTGAACCGTACTATCACTCAACGTCACCGACGCGGTCGGAGAGGTGGCAAGATTCTGAATCGTGATGCCTCCAATAACGGTTGCTGACACATCCACAACTTCCAAAAAGCGCAGCTTCAGTACATGGGTGTCCATATCCAAATCAAACTGATCTAGAACAGGAGCCACCCCGTCTGTACTCACTGTGGTTGCCTGCAATGCCGCGCCGGTCAGTTTCGCAACAATGCTTACATCTGCCATATCTCGCGCCATATCCGCGGCAAAAAATATATGAGATGTGCCTTCCGAGACGGCTAATGATGGGTTCACCTTCAAGGCATTTATATCACCATTGTCAATCTTCAAAACAATTGTTCGCTCATCTGTTACTTGGCTACTGTCCAGAACACTGGAAGAGCTGAATGTCACCTTGTGAGTGCCATCCGCAGCACCTCCTTGTATCGTGATAGACGGTGCCTTCACACTATCCTTCTTTACCACTTCCGAAAATGTCAGCGACAGAAGCGCCGTGTCATAGGCAAACGTCCAACTAGATAGGGTTGGCGGTGTGATGTCCGGAATATAATCGGCATCAGTCGCAAGTACAATGGCACTTCCATCACTAATTTCAGCGTTGGCGTTTACGTTTGTCATATCTTTTACAAACCCTGCCGTCAGGCGAAGCCAGGAAGACGTTCTGCCAACTCCCAAAGCCAGGTTCTTCTTTAATATGTCAATGGATGTGGCACCGATTTCAATTTCGAGGACCAAGCCATTGGCACTGGTTTGAAGAGTGTCACTAGCGTCAAATGTCACGATGTCAGCTCCCGCATTCTGTGTACTTTGAATAATCACATTACTAGCGATTGCCGTCACGGATGCATGCAAAACGGGCTCATCAAAGGTGATAAAAACCTTATCCTGATTCATATCCAAAACCCACTTTGCCACCGCAGGAGGGGTTGCATCAGCAACAAAGGCAGTACCACTATCGTGGGCCTTGGCAGCGCTGTCTGGGATCGCAACAATCGCATTGTTTGCCATTCCCTTCACAGCCCCCTGAGTACAGCGCAGGAAGGACGTCGCGTCACTGACCGCCAATCCAGTCTCAAGTTTAATTGCATTCTTATCCGTATCGTCTAGCAGAATTGTCACCACTGTTCCATCTGTGCTTGTAGTGATTGTGCTCCCTTGCAAGGTGACAGAAGCAGTCGGAGTACTCGCTTTGTCCTGAATAATAAAAGCACCAGCCACCGGGGACACAATGGAAGACACATCGATAACTTCGCTGAAAGTCATCGTGATCTCACCAGTGTTCATATTGACAGAGTGGTGTTCCAGCGTGGGCGGGGTACTATCTCCCGTGTATCCATCCACAACGACAGCTGCGGTCTTTGCAATTTGAGAATTCACAACCCCCGCCATATCCGCCACAAATGAACTTTCCAGTCGGAGAAAAGAATTGCTCACACTTGTGCCTAGTGTTTCCATCGCTTTTATCGAATTCAGATCATCCGCCTTCAATGTTATTGTGATAGTGTCACCATCGGGTCCAGTCACATCGCTATCCTGCAGCAGGTATTCGGCAGCATCCGCAGCTAGACTCATCTGAATCGTAACCTTATTCACGGTAGGGGTGGTAATTGTGCTAAAATCGACGGGTTCGGAAAACGTTAAAACGATCACGCCAGTATTCATATTCAGTGTCCACTTGGTCAGTGTCGGGGCGACATTATCCACCTGGAATCCTGCTCCGTCCACCTGCAGCGCGTTGGTCTGATCTATTACACTGTTACCCACATCTTTCATATCTTTTACCGTTGACGCACCCAACATCACCCACGAGTCCGCTGTACCAGTAGCAATGGTTGCCTGCAACTTCAAGTTATCAAGGTCAGCTTTACACAGTTCCAATGATACCGTCTGAGTGTAGGCCGCGTTGCTGGCCGATACGGTGGTAGTACAACCACCAGTATCCAAAGCAAAGTCACCGGTTCCACCTTGATTCCTCTCAATGGCGAACGTTATCTGGGCCGTCAACACACTCGACTTCTTGACGGGCTCATCAAATGACAGCGTGAACACTCCTGTTGCCATATCGAGGGTAAACGTTTCAAGTACCGGCGCAGTGGCATCGGCCGTATACACACTCGCCTGCACGGCCGACCCGTCGTTTATCGATGCCACCGTATTTCCGTGCATATCAGCAATAATTCCACCAGGGAACCGCAAATAAGATGAAGTAGCCAACACGGCGAGGGTATCGATCAGCTTTATACGGTTAATCTCCGCAGCATCGATATCAAACACAACAAAATTATCGTTGTTCCCCGTGGCTGTCGCTGCCGTGCCCGATGAAATGGTCACTTGGGTCTGATCCTCCAATCCACCAGAACTTACACCTTTCTGAATAACCAGGGTAGTCAATGGGGCGCTTAACGCGGCAACATTCACAACCTCATCAAACCTCAAAGTCAATTTGTTCAAGTTCATATCCAGTTCCCAGCTAGTCATTTGAGGCGAAATATCATCGGCCACAAAAGCAGTCGCCTGTTTGGCAAACCCATTGTCAATGCCAGCAATGCTCAAAGCATACATATCCTTTATGCCACCAGCAGCGATGCGCAGATAGCTGTCGGAAAGATCCGCTTTTGTCGCAAGTGTAGTAATCTTATTAATACTGTCCAAATCTGTCTGTCCGATTTTCACAATAACCTCGCGACCATCATCAGTTGTTTCCACAGTCGAGGGATTCGCCCCGCCCGTAGATAGCGTTACGGCATCCGAAGAGGTCCCTGCAGACTGCACAGTCAGAGAGTCCACCAGAAGGGTGCTCACATCAACCACTTTATCAAAGTAAAGCGTAATCTTCTCGTTCTTCAAATCAAGGGTCCAGGTAGGACTACTTGTAGAAAGAGCCGGAATAGCCGTATCCGCCGTAAATCCGTTAGTGGGCACTACCAATGCATTCGTCATCGCCGTTATGCTGTTTCCAGCCATATCAGTAAACTCCGCAGAAGTTATCTTTACGTTTGATGTCGCATCGCTGGCCGCAACGTTAACATTCAAATTCAGGTTATCTTCATCCGCCGATGAAAGTGTGTATACTACCGTGGGGCCATTTGACTGACCAGAGTTCTTTGTACTACTCGCCAGTGTAATGGAATGGGTTGGAGTAGATACAGTGTCTTGAATTACTACCCCACCAGTAATCGTGGCAGGCATATTTGCTACATTCATATTCTCACTGAATGTCAACGTGAATGTACCCGCGTTCATATCCAAACTCCACGAATCCAGTGTAGGGGGGACATTATCAGCCGTATAAACTGCCACAGCCTTTGCTGCATTCGCAGAAATAGCAGTGGCCTCCTGCCCATTCATGTCATGAACGAGGCCAGCATCATGGCGCAAGTACGAGCTAGCAGCCGCAATTGCCAACTGGTCATCCAAAGTAAGGGCACTCTTAAAATTCGCTTTCATTTCAATCACAACCACATTGTCTGTAATCGATTTCAGTATACTGTCATTCAAATCCTCCTCATACAACCCCGAAGCATCGCTCGCACTCTTGTCCGCATATCGTTGCACAGTTGCGGCACTACCAATGGTTCCGTCAATTGCAATGGTATTGACTTTCACAGGCTCATCGTAGTTCAATGTCAGTGTAAAGGCAACCAGATCAATCTCCCATGTAGACAATGTGGGTGCAGTAGTATCAGGAATGTACGTATCAGCTGGCCCATCAGCAGCACCCTGTGCAATGGCCGCAATACCATTATTTGCCATATCTTTAACACCATCTGCCGCAATATGTAAATATGAGGTCCCTGCTGCTGCTGCCAAGCCGGCATCCTTCTTTAAATTGAACACAGTAGTAGCATCCAAAACAATAACAATGGTATCACTGTTCGCCTGCCCGGAGTCTAACGCCCCAACAAGGGTCACAGAAGTTGCTCCGCTTGTTGCAATATCAGCATGTGACTGTATTATGAACGAGCCACCGCCCTGGGCGATATGTGATGTAACTGTAGCAGCATTGATGATCTCTGTGAACACCATGGTTAATTTACCCAAATTCATATCCAATGTCCACGTATCCAATGTCGGCTTTATGTTATCTGCTGTGTAAGAGGTCATAGCAATGCCTTCTGTTATCGCCGCCACACCATTATTGAACGTATCAAATACAGCATCCTGATTCACACGAAGAAATGCGGTCTGTTGTGAAACAGCTAGTGTTGACAACAACTGAAGAGCATCCAAGTCGGTCTTCGTCAATGCCAGTTTCACTGTTTTTCCATCCGTAGAAAGGGTGGCAGGGGAATTACTTACTTGCACCACATCGCTTCCAACCTGAGTTGGGTGCGTTTGCACAAAAATACCAGAAACGCCACTGGTCCAGCCCCCAGCTGATTGGATCACCTCGTCGAAAGTGATCGCAAGCTCTTGTACCCCACTTTCAAGATTGAGTGTCCACGACACAATCTGGGGGGCGGTAGCATCATTCACAACTGTTCCAATCGCTGTTGCACTTCCAAGCGGAATGGCCACTAGGGCATTACTCCCCGTCATATCCTTCACAACATCTGCGCCCACGCTTAAGAATGCATCATTGTTACCCGCGCCTGTTGCCAAGCCACTCTTAAGCTTAATGGCATTCATATCGTCATTCGATATTTGCACCTTCAACACTAGCCCGTCAGTATTTGAACCCCACGCTGTGCTGGAAGCCAGTAAATGACCTGTGCTGGAATCAGAGTTGCCTGAAATGGGGTAAATAGTGATTCCATTCCCCACAACTAAAGTGCTTGCCTTAACATTCTCATTAAAAGTCATTGTCAGCAACCGCGTATCCATATTCAGCTCCAAGGCAGTCAGCGCCGGTACAGTAGCATCCGGTGTGTGGCTACCTTGCACAGCCTGCCCATCAAAAATTGTCGCAATCGCATTTCCGCTCATGTCTTGGAATACAGCACTGGTAAAGCGCACATACGTGTTGGTCGTAGAGGTGGCCACACCCGTGTTCAGAGTCAACGAATTCACGTCGTTTTGAGAGAGGTCAATCACAATTATATGCGAATCAGTCGCGGCAGTATATGCCGACCCTGCGGACAACTGAACAGCAGTAGTTGACAACACGGCATCTTGAACAACAACACCGGCTATGGCTGCCGTTACTGTCGAACCTTTAATTACCTCGTCAAAGGTAAGTGTCATTTTCTCAAGGTTCATATCCAAGGTCCATGACTGTAAAACAGGCTTCTTCGCATCATTCTGAAAGCTACCCGGGGCAACGCCAGCCGTATTCGCAATTGCAACAATAGCATTCGCGCTGGGGGTTGCCACGTCACTCACGTATCCGCCATCAAATATCAAGAAGCAGTCATTTGCACCACTCGCCGTGCACAGAGCAGTGCTGCCTTTGATAGCCAGTCTATCTTGTTCACCCAAAGCAATAGTAACCTGAAGACCATCGGCTGATCGGGTAGAGGTAGAGTCCACCAGCGCTCTGTTGTCACTGCCACTTGTATAAGATGCCAGCGGCTGAAGAGTAACTTTACTGTTAACTGGGCTTGCAGGTGCTGCCACCACTTCATTGAACGTCAACACAATAGTATCCGTCGTCAGGTCAATAGTCCAGCCGGTCATTGACGGAGCCTTCGCGTCGACCGCATAAGATCCAGCCTGGATTGCTGCACCATCTGCAATTTCCGCGTGAGCATTACCCGACATGGAATTAACCGCGCCACTCAGCAAGCGGATGAACGAATCGCTCGCACTCGTCGCCAAAGCCGTGTTCAGTTTCAGTGCATTCATATCTGCAATATCCAAAGAAAGCGACAAAGTGAGTCCATCCACATTAGCCGGTGTCGATGTACTCAGCGCATAGCTCTGGGTGGCAGGAGCAGCATTTTGTATAATCACCTTGCCACCAACCGGGTTAGCAAATGTGGAAGCATCGATAGGAATGTCAAATGTGAGCACAATTTCTCCTTCCGTGGCCGAGGTGTCCATATTAAGTGTCCATGACAGTAACGCGGGTATCTTATCATCCGAAACGAAACTGAATGCTTGCACCGCTGCGCCACTCCCGATCGCGGCCATATCGACCTGTGCCATATCCTTCACAAAGGCGGTAGCCAAGACAAGCCAAGATGTGGCTTTGCTGATAGCTAGGGCCTCATTCAGTCGTAAGGAGTTCAAATCCGCTTCCAGTAGCGTAACTGTGAGTGAGGTACCGTCAGTGCTACTAACGCTAGTCGCCCCAGTCAAGGTATGAGAGGCACCACCCGTCTCTGCCGACTGAATGGTTATCTTGGTTGCACTTGAACTGGCCGTCGATGCGTCAATGGGTTCCGAGAACGTAAGTGTAATCTCCTTGTTCTGCAAATCCAATGTCCATTGTGTCAATGTCGGTGCTACACTATCCGCCACGTACGAGCCGACCTGTACCACCATGGCATCCGCATCTGCAATGGCGTCCACCTGATTTCCAGACATATCAGTGACTGCACCTGCACCAAGCGTCAAATAGCTGTTTGATTCCGCTTTCGCCAATCCAGCCACGAGCTTGATTTCGTTCAATTTGGCCTCCGTCAGAGCAATGGTTGCTACACGACCATTGATCACTCCACTGGCTTTCGAGCAACCAGTCAGATCGACTTTGGTGCCTGCTGTGTTCGTCTGATCTGCCTGAATGAACACTTTTGTAAAATCAATAGTATCAACATTGACCACATCATTGAAGGTGATAGCAACAGCAACAAGGCGGTCATTCATGGTAAGTGTCCATGAGCTCACCGTGGGTTTGGCCGTATCGGCGGTGTATTGAGCTGCCATCATTGCACTTCCATCACTCAGCTTCAAAATCTTATTGGGTGTTGCCGCCATATCAGAAATCGTATCTGCTTCAAATCTCAAGTACGAATCGGTCTTATCCGTCTGGGTAGCAATGGTGGTATCCAATTTGATCTTATCCATGTCCGCATCGGTCAAGGTTACTGTAACAGTTTTGGCATCCGCGCTACTCACTGAGTCCGATCCGGCTAGTCGGACTTCACCACTGCCCCCCGCGGCGACTGCTCTCTGAACCGTGATCAAAGTCACATCAAGAGAGCTGGAGGAAACTACCTCATCGAATGTGAGTGCCAGTTCCTTGTTATGCACGTTTAGAGTCCACGACAATAACTGCGGTCTAGTTGCGTCTGCATTAAATTGGGTGATGGTATGCCCAGTAGTCATCGCAATGTTTTTGTTGGGAGTCGTTGGAGCCATATCCGAAATAGCATCAGCTGCCAGCAAAAGGAAGGTGTTTGCACCTGCCTTGGCGAGACCTAGGGTTGCCTGAATACTAGCCAGATCGTTAACGCCCAAGCCAATAGTCATCTCGGTTCCATCCGTCGCTGAGTTCTGAACCGTACTATCACTCAACGTCACCGACGCGGTCGGAGAGGTGGCAAGATTCTGAATCGTGATGCCTCCAATAACGGTTGCTGACACATCCACAACTTCCAAAAAGCGCAGCTTCAGTACATGGGTGTCCATATCCAAATCAAACTGATCTAGAACAGGAGCCACCCCGTCTGTACTCACTGTGGTTGCCTGCAATGCCGCGCCGGTCAGTTTCGCAACAATGCTTACATCTGCCATATCTCGCGCCATATCCGCGGCAAAAAATATATGAGATGTGCCTTCCGAGACGGCTAATGATGGGTTCACCTTCAAGGCATTTATATCACCATTGTCAATCTTCAAAACAATTGTTCGCTCATCTGTTACTTGGCTACTGTCCAGAACACTGGAAGAGCTGAATGTCACCTTGTGAGTGCCATCCGCAGCACCTCCTTGTATCGTGATAGACGGTGCCTTCACACTATCCTTCTTTACCACTTCCGAAAATGTCAGCGACAGAAGCGCCGTGTCATAGGCAAACGTCCAACTAGATAGGGTTGGCGGTGTGATGTCCGGAATATAATCGGCATCAGTCGCAAGTACAATGGCACTTCCATCACTAATTTCAGCGTTGGCGTTTACGTTTGTCATATCTTTTACAAACCCTGCCGTCAGGCGAAGCCAGGAAGACGTTCTGCCAACTCCCAAAGCCAGGTTCTTCTTTAATATGTCAATGGATGTGGCACCGATTTCAATTTCGAGGACCAAGCCATTGGCACTGGTTTGAAGAGTGTCACTAGCGTCAAATGTCACGATGTCAGCTCCCGCATTCTGTGTACTTTGAATAATCACATTACTAGCGATTGCCGTCACGGATGCATGCAAAACGGGCTCATCAAAGGTGATAAAAACCTTATCCTGATTCATATCCAAAACCCACTTTGCCACCGCAGGAGGGGTTGCATCAGCAACAAAGGCAGTACCACTATCGTGGGCCTTGGCAGCGCTGTCTGGGATCGCAACAATCGCATTGTTTGCCATTCCCTTCACAGCCCCCTGAGTACAGCGCAGGAAGGACGTCGCGTCACTGACCGCCAATCCAGTCTCAAGTTTAATTGCATTCTTATCCGTATCGTCTAGCAGAATTGTCACCACTGTTCCATCTGTGCTTGTAGTGATTGTGCTCCCTTGCAAGGTGACAGAAGCAGTCGGAGTACTCGCTTTGTCCTGAATAATAAAAGCACCAGCCACCGGGGACACAATGGAAGACACATCGATAACTTCGCTGAAAGTCATCGTGATCTCACCAGTGTTCATATTGACAGAGTGGTGTTCCAGCGTGGGCGGGGTACTATCTCCCGTGTATCCATCCACAACGACAGCTGCGGTCTTTGCAATTTGAGAATTCACAACCCCCGCCATATCCGCCACAAATGAACTTTCCAGTCGGAGAAAAGAATTGCTCACACTTGTGCCTAGTGTTTCCATCGCTTTTATCGAATTCAGATCATCCGCCTTCAATGTTATTGTGATAGTGTCACCATCGGGTCCAGTCACATCGCTATCCTGCAGCAGGTATTCGGCAGCATCCGCAGCTAGACTCATCTGAATCGTAACCTTATTCACGGTAGGGGTGGTAATTGTGCTAAAATCGACGGGTTCGGAAAACGTTAAAACGATCACGCCAGTATTCATATTCAGTGTCCACTTGGTCAGTGTCGGGGCGACATTATCCACCTGGAATCCTGCTCCGTCCACCTGCAGCGCGTTGGTCTGATCTATTACACTGTTACCCACATCTTTCATATCTTTTACCGTTGACGCACCCAACATCACCCACGAGTCCGCTGTACCAGTAGCAATGGTTGCCTGCAACTTCAAGTTATCAAGGTCAGCTTTACACAGTTCCAATGATACCGTCTGAGTGTAGGCCGCGTTGCTGGCCGATACGGTGGTAGTACAACCACCAGTATCCAAAGCAAAGTCACCGGTTCCACCTTGATTCCTCTCAATGGCGAACGTTATCTGGGCCGTCAACACACTCGACTTCTTGACGGGCTCATCAAATGACAGCGTGAACACTCCTGTTGCCATATCGAGGGTAAACGTTTCAAGTACCGGCGCAGTGGCATCGGCCGTATACACACTCGCCTGCACGGCCGACCCGTCGTTTATCGATGCCACCGTATTTCCGTGCATATCAGCAATAATTCCACCAGGGAACCGCAAATAAGATGAAGTAGCCAACACGGCGAGGGTATCGATCAGCTTTATACGGTTAATCTCCGCAGCATCGATATCAAACACAACAAAATTATCGTTGTTCCCCGTGGCTGTCGCTGCCGTGCCCGATGAAATGGTCACTTGGGTCTGATCCTCCAATCCACCAGAACTTACACCTTTCTGAATAACCAGGGTAGTCAATGGGGCGCTTAACGCGGCAACATTCACAACCTCATCAAACCTCAAAGTCAATTTGTTCAAGTTCATATCCAGTTCCCAGCTAGTCATTTGAGGCGAAATATCATCGGCCACAAAAGCAGTCGCCTGTTTGGCAAACCCATTGTCAATGCCAGCAATGCTCAAAGCATACATATCCTTTATGCCACCAGCAGCGATGCGCAGATAGCTGTCGGAAAGATCCGCTTTTGTCGCAAGTGTAGTAATCTTATTAATACTGTCCAAATCTGTCTGTCCGATTTTCACAATAACCTCGCGACCATCATCAGTTGTTTCCACAGTCGAGGGATTCGCCCCGCCCGTAGATAGCGTTACGGCATCCGAAGAGGTCCCTGCAGACTGCACAGTCAGAGAGTCCACCAGAAGGGTGCTCACATCAACCACTTTATCAAAGTAAAGCGTAATCTTCTCGTTCTTCAAATCAAGGGTCCAGGTAGGACTACTTGTAGAAAGAGCCGGAATAGCCGTATCCGCCGTAAATCCGTTAGTGGGCACTACCAATGCATTCGTCATCGCCGTTATGCTGTTTCCAGCCATATCAGTAAACTCCGCAGAAGTTATCTTTACGTTTGATGTCGCATCGCTGGCCGCAACGTTAACATTCAAATTCAGGTTATCTTCATCCGCCGATGAAAGTGTGTATACTACCGTGGGGCCATTTGACTGACCAGAGTTCTTTGTACTACTCGCCAGTGTAATGGAATGGGTTGGAGTAGATACAGTGTCTTGAATTACTACCCCACCAGTAATCGTGGCAGGCATATTTGCTACATTCATATTCTCACTGAATGTCAACGTGAATGTACCCGCGTTCATATCCAAACTCCACGAATCCAGTGTAGGGGGGACATTATCAGCCGTATAAACTGCCACAGCCTTTGCTGCATTCGCAGAAATAGCAGTGGCCTCCTGCCCATTCATGTCATGAACGAGGCCAGCATCATGGCGCAAGTACGAGCTAGCAGCCGCAATTGCCAACTGGTCATCCAAAGTAAGGGCACTCTTAAAATTCGCTTTCATTTCAATCACAACCACATTGTCTGTAATCGATTTCAGTATACTGTCATTCAAATCCTCCTCATACAACCCCGAAGCATCGCTCGCACTCTTGTCCGCATATCGTTGCACAGTTGCGGCACTACCAATGGTTCCGTCAATTGCAATGGTATTGACTTTCACAGGCTCATCGTAGTTCAATGTCAGTGTAAAGGCAACCAGATCAATCTCCCATGTAGACAATGTGGGTGCAGTAGTATCAGGAATGTACGTATCAGCTGGCCCATCAGCAGCACCCTGTGCAATGGCCGCAATACCATTATTTGCCATATCTTTAACACCATCTGCCGCAATATGTAAATATGAGGTCCCTGCTGCTGCTGCCAAGCCGGCATCCTTCTTTAAATTGAACACAGTAGTAGCATCCAAAACAATAACAATGGTATCACTGTTCGCCTGCCCGGAGTCTAACGCCCCAACAAGGGTCACAGAAGTTGCTCCGCTTGTTGCAATATCAGCATGTGACTGTATTATGAACGAGCCACCGCCCTGGGCGATATGTGATGTAACTGTAGCAGCATTGATGATCTCTGTGAACACCATGGTTAATTTACCCAAATTCATATCCAATGTCCACGTATCCAATGTCGGCTTTATGTTATCTGCTGTGTAAGAGGTCATAGCAATGCCTTCTGTTATCGCCGCCACACCATTATTGAACGTATCAAATACAGCATCCTGATTCACACGAAGAAATGCGGTCTGTTGTGAAACAGCTAGTGTTGACAACAACTGAAGAGCATCCAAGTCGGTCTTCGTCAATGCCAGTTTCACTGTTTTTCCATCCGTAGAAAGGGTGGCAGGGGAATTACTTACTTGCACCACATCGCTTCCAACCTGAGTTGGGTGCGTTTGCACAAAAATACCAGAAACGCCACTGGTCCAGCCCCCAGCTGATTGGATCACCTCGTCGAAAGTGATCGCAAGCTCTTGTACCCCACTTTCAAGATTGAGTGTCCACGACACAATCTGAGGGGCGGTAGCATCATTCACAAAAGTTGCTACCGCTTTAGGAGAACCTGTTACAATAGCCGTCAATGCATTTGGTGTCGCGGCAGTATCCTCTGCAAGTGACGAAGTACAAACCAGATAAGTATTCGCGGAGGACGTACCAAAATCCACATCTTGCTTGATGGCATTTAGATCGGTATTGGAAAGGGTGAAGCTAATATCAGGTGAATTTGAAGCTGTTGTAACTGTTCCTCCGGTGAGTGTGTAGAACTCGCCGCTCGCTGCATCAGCACCCTTTTGAACAGTTATTGCAGTCACAGTTACTGAAGACTTTTTGACTACCTCCGAGAAGTGCAGTTGAACTACCCCTGTATCCATATTCAAGTCCCAAGTACTGAGAGTAGGTGAGCTGGAGTCGGGAGTGTGCCCACTACCAGCACATGCTACAGCAGCCCCGTCTGCAATTGTTTTGATACTGTTACCACTCACATCCTGCACAGTATCCCCCAGCAAACGAACATACGTGTTTCCTTCTGCTGTTGCCAAATTTTCCAAAGCTTTTAAGCCTTGCAGATCAGTGCTGTGGATATTTACCGTAAAGACATCACTATTTGTTGCTGAAGAAACTGAACTTTGTAAGAGTGTAAACGACTCTACACCACTGGAGGAACTCGCCGCCTGTATTATCACCGTTTGAATGGGACTGCTCCATGAAGAGCCATCGATCACTTCATTAAATGTAAGAGTAAGAGTGCTTGCTTGAATATCAATAGTAAAACTACTCAGAGTTGGGGAATTGTTGTCTTCGGTGAGCAAGGAAAGTTGTACTTCAGCATTTGCGTTAGATGCAATGCTTTGAGAAGCCACGTCGGCAACAAAGCTCGCATCGACCCTCAGAAAAGAATTAGTAATTGATGTGCCAACCCCAGATTCTAACATTAGAAGCTTTCTATCCGCACTCAATAAACTAAAAACAAGGCTGGTGCTTAAACCAGATGTTTGCAGGGTTGAGGCAGACAAATCAATGGAAGCAGTTGGAGATGTTGCCACAGCATTTTGTATGTGAAGTTTTCCTCCTGCATTACTTCCACTAACTGAACTGGCATCAACTACTTCGTCAAACACCAGGGTAAAGGTGTTGCCACTTAAATCTAAGCTCCAAGATTTTAGTTTCGGGGCAGTAGCATCTGATGTTATAGAAGATACAGCAACCGCATCCGTATCGGCTATTACCTCATTCCCAATGTTATTTAGTCCCGATACTGCCCCCGCAGCTAATACAATAAAGGTATTACTAGTGGTTGTTCCTATAGCCGTTTCTAGATTCACATTATTGATATCGGTTTCTCCCAGGTTAACAGTAATAGTCAAGCCATCTTGGCCAGTTGGTCGACTATCAGTCAATGGTATTTTGGTTGCGCCTGCAGAATTAGTGCTGTATATTGAGATTGTTGATGCGAGAGGGCTTGCGACTGACGATATTTTTACCGGTTGATTAAAAGTTAAAGATATCGTCTTGGCATTGAGATCAAGAACCCACGAGGACAGTGAGGGTGGGACGGATGACACAGTATTCCCCGTTTCTACAATCGCCTGAGCAAACGTTAATCCAGCAAAGTTATTATCAAAAATATCAGTACACCAGCTTGCACTGACCCGCACATACGCATCCTGCGTATTTTGAGACAACGGTGTCAAAGCAACGACCGCATCATTATCAGCACCGGCTACAGATACGGTAATATCGGCAGCATTTTCGGAAGTTAATATACTACTCGCGCTCGATAAGGCTACCTCATTCGTTGAATCATCCTGCAGAGAAAGCTGAAATACAATACCAGTAGGGTTGGTAATAGATGACAACTTAATTACTTCGCCAAATTTAAGTGTTAAAACTCCAGTTTCTCTCACAAACGACCATGTAGATAATACAGGCCCTGTAGTATCAGCAATATACTTTGAATTCGGAAGTACTACAGCACTACCTGATGCTATTTCAGTATTAGCATTCCCAGCCATATCTTTGAACATGGCAGCAGAATAGCGAATATAGCTAGATGCTTCGGCAAGGGCTACATTAGTAGCCAAGTTGATACTGTTCATATCTGTACTTCCTATTGAAATGGTAATTGTATCGCTGTTCGTTGATGATATGGTACTGTCTGTAAACGTGATGATATCTCCAGCTGAGGCTGACTGCTGAGATTGAAGATATAATACATTTTCAAGGTTCGTTACTATAGTTGAGCCATCAATAATTTCATCATATATAAGCTTGATTGTTCTGGCATCCATGTCTAGCTCCCATGAGCTCAACGAGGGTTCACTCGTATCGGCTGTGAATCCTCCCAATGCCACTTGCACTGCACTACCGTCCGCTACCTGTGCATTAGAGTTAGACTCGATATCCTTCACAAAATCAACGTCAAAACGAATAAAAGAACTTGAACGCCCAATCAAAAGCTTGCTATTTAATTTTAAAGCGTTCAAATCGGTACTTGTGATCGTAATGGTCAACGTGTCAGAGTCGGTGGATGAGACAGTGCCTCCTGTAAGCTGATATGTCTCCGACGCATCAGAGGCAGGCTGCCATTGCAAATACACTTTGGCTGGTAACGTCTCTGATACATCCATAATTTCATCAAATACACACGTTATAACACCTGTGTTCATATTCAACTGCCAACTTTCTAATATTGGTGCCGTAGTATCACCCTGATACCCATCACAGCCATCGGCAGCCCCAGTTCCTATTTCGGGAAGTGCATTAGATGCCATATCTGTAATATAGTTAGACGGTACGACAAGAAACGCACTGGTAGCAAGTCTAGCTAAATTGGCATTTAGCTTAATTGCATTTATATCTGCATCTGACAATGTTACTAAAGCGGTATCTCCTGAAGGAAATGATACTGTGCTTGTAGTTAACGTATATGACTCAGTATCTGAATTCACAACGGATTGAATTTTCAGATTGCCTGTCACGGACGATGATTTCATAACTTCGTTAAAGTTTAACGTAATAGTTTTCGCATTTAGATCCATCGTCCAGGACAAAAGCGACGGTGCTCCGGAATCTGCAGCAAAAGTGTTCAAACCTCCTATGGCCAGGGCACTTCCGTCTACTATAGCAGCAATTTGATTAGTGTGCTTGTCGCTCACTGCACCCTCGTCTACCCTGAGAAATGTTGTCGCATCGCTGACCGCAACGAGAGAATCTGACTTTAAAGCTGCCTGATCGGTCGCACTAAGGGTAACCGTTAAATCGGTAAGAGACGCAATCGCAGTCGTACTATCTGTGAGACGTACTTCATTGTTACCACCAGATGCAGATTGTCCTTGTATTATTATCTTGGTAACGTCCACGGTACTATCGATAGTCTCCGAAAATTTAATTACGAGCGTATTCAGATTCATGTTCAGCTGAAACGAGTCAATCGTTGGCCGGATATTATCAGGATCGTGTGACAAAGCTTGCACAGCAGACCCTACAAGTAACGCACCGTGCTGCTGAGGGGTTGTAGCAGTGTCAAAAAATGTCCCGGCAGCAAAATATACATAACTAAAACCTTGTGTTTTCAGCAAGTCTGCCGTTGAGGCAATAGTATCAAAATCTATGTCGCTCAAGGTTATAACGACGTCTTTAGAATACACCCCTGATACGGTACCTCCGGTAAGCGTATACGTTACTGTTGTGTCAGTTGTCTTTGAAAGAATAATGTTTGTTAAAACTGTTGACGATGGATTCATGGTTTCATCAAACGTAAACGTTAATTTCCTTGTTGCCATGTTCACTTTCCAAGACTGCAAAGACGGGGCTGTTAAATCCGCGCTATATGTGTTAGCTTGTATGGCACTGCCATCCGTTACTTCAGATACAAAGGCGCCAGCGACACTTTTCAATCCTACAGTCAATTTTAGGTAGCAATTTGAAGCTGATGTGCATAAGTTCGAGTTTCCCCGAATAGAATCTAAATCGTTTGCTCCCAGGTCCAGAGTTAACGTTACACCGTTAGAGGAAGATGTTGTCGAGTCACTAAGAGTGTATGAGTTTGTAGCTGTCGCTGCGTCTTGTATGGTAATCTTGGTTACATCAAACGAACTCATCAAAACTGGGTCTGTAAATGTTAGCACTGAAGACGCCCCTTGTAGATCTATTGTCCAAAGACTAAGCTTTGGTACTAAAAACACCCCAATTACACTAGCGTCCGTGTCGATCTTTGCAGCTCCTGAAGTCAACGTGGATATAATGAAGCTACCAGTTATTCCTTCAGACGATGGGTTGGTTATTGAACCTGTCAGAGTAATAGTATGCGTGCCTGGAGAAGCGTCGGATCCACCACTTCTTGTCACTGTAACTTTCTGTCCAGATATACTGGCAGCAAATGACCCCGACATACTTGATGTCACTGAAAAACTTCCTGGAAGAGAAAACCCGGAAGGAAAGGTTATTTCTACTAGCCCATCACTTGGAATTGTATTTGATGAAGTAAAAGTGGCCAAAGCAGAGGGCGATGATGAGCTAACATCCAAATTTGAGGGAACGACACTGGTGGAAATTAGGGCATTAGCAACAAGAGCGTCCCCGACAACTGTAGGATCTGTATCAATGGCATTTCCAGCATTGGTTGTAGTAGTAACACTATAAGATCCGGTGGTCAACTCATTACCAAAATTTACAACAGCACCAGTGAGGGTAAGAGCAACTGATACGTCTGCGCTAATTGCAGACCCACCAGAACGTGTAACCGTCACCGTTTGAGACGAAATTGTTGCGCTAGCCGATCCACCACCAACATCAATGCTTGCAGTAAAACTCCCTGGTAAAGTGTACTGCGAGGGAAAGACGATGACGATTTTTCCGTCAGCCGGCAATTCATTAATCGTAGTAAATGTTACAGCAACAGCACTACTAGAACCACCCACTATAAGGTTGTCTGGTTGAACATTGGCATTTGCAAACGTATTGGTATCAACTGTAACTGACAGTGCATCATCTTTGTCAATATCAACACCAGCGCTTGTCTGTGTCTGTATCACAAATGAGCCAGAATCAAACACGCCTGAGTATCCGGGATTGACGATGTTCCCCCACAACGTCAATACTTTAGCACCAGCAGAGGAAACACCAACCCCAGATCGTGTCACGATCACTGAATTACCTGCACCAGCAGCCGCTGCAAACGTACCATCAATGCCAGTTGCTGTTGCCGTTTGGATAGCCGATACATCAAAGCCTGTGGCAAACGTAACTTTGATTAGTCCGTCGACGGGAATTGGATTCTTTGTGGTGAACTGTACTATCGTCTTTGAGCCAGTATCTCCAGCCTTTGTACTAAACAAAGTCAACTGGGTGCTTTCCAAAACGTTGGGCACGATAGTCAGCTCTGCCACAGAAGTACTTTTATCTATTTCTGTTCCCCCGGTTGTTTTGGTGGTAAATGTGAAGGTACCTGTGCCCCCTGATATTGTTGGGTTAACAAGTGCCATGGATAATTTAATGCTCACCTCGCTACTTCCTGTGATTCCTGAAGTACCCGTGCATGTTAAGATAACATCTTGACCGGATGAAGTAGCAGCGAAATTCGTATCAGTCAATCCAGTTGATGACCCATCAATCGTAATACTTGAACCAGGAACTGTGAAGCCAGAAGGAAATGTAATAACGATTACTCCGTCATTTGGAAGGTCATTATCAGTTGTCATGGTAATAGTAGTAAGCGCTACTTGCGTAAACCCAGCAAGTAGAGATGGCAAGCTAACAGACGCGGAAGTAATCTGCCCGGTTGTGATTACATCAGCGGTTACAGCTGTATCTTCATCTATTGCTACAGAATCGGTGTTTTGAGTCTGAATGGAATATGTTGATGTACTTCCAGAAACAATGGGATTCTTGATATCTCCGCTAATATCGAAAGAGACTACAGCCCCTTCTGCCACAGCAGTTCCTGAAGATCGAGTAATTGTAATTGTTTTCGCTCCATCATTCTTTGCTACGCTTGACGTACCATCAATGTTTGAAAGTGACGTTATCGTAAATGATGACCCGGGAAATGTAAACCCCGAAGGAAATGTGACAACAATTTTACCATCATTTGGAATTGCATTGGTTGTTGTGAATGATACTGTAGTAAGTGCATTTGTGGCACCAGTTAGTAACGAAGCCGGCTCTACGTTTGTCGATGCAAGAGCATTGACATTAAACTGCGTCCCAGTTACAGCTACATTTTGATCGATAACAGCATCGCCACTTGTTAGAGTTTTTAGTGAATAAGTTCCCGATAAAATTGCAAATGGGGGATTCTTTATATCACTATTAGTTACAACTGACAAAGTCGTCCCTCCCGCAATATTGCTTCCCGATGATCTAGTTACCGTTAAAGTCTGGCCGGTTACAGAAACACTAAATGAGCCATCCACCGCATTGGTGTGCCCATTTGTGGCCGTCTGATCAATGGCAAGGCTTGCCCCACCATTTATCACATAATGTGTCGGAAAAATTACCTCTAACTTTCCATCAAGAGGCCAATCATTTTGAGTTTGAAACGTTATGGTTACAAACGTATTAGCACCCGCCAACAGATCGTTCGGTACTACAGCCGTGTTGGACAAAGCTGTTGCCGTAATTGTTACCCCAGTAATGGCAGGCGATTCATCTATTGCTTTATCATCACCTCGTGTACTCTTCAAACCAAAAACCCCAGTTGTGTGTGCAAATGGCGGGTTGACTAAACCCGAAGAAGCAAAAACAAGAGTAACTGCTACACCGGCATTTACTACTCCCCCATCAGCATTTCGGGTATATACCATAACAGCAGGTGCCGAACCTGTCTGTGACACTGTAAACGTACCATCAATATTAGTTTGAGAAGCTACTGCAAGTGAACTTGATACAGTAAAGTCGCTTGGAAATGTGACGATAATTTTTCCGTCGTTATTAATTGGGTTCGAAGTGGTAAACGTCAGCGTCAGCACAGAGGTAGCGCCAGCTGCGAGAGTATCAAAAGAAACGGCAGCAGCAGCAAACGTAGTCTGCGTTATTGTATTACCCGTTACACCTGTCACTACATCAATCTTCTTTGAGCTTCCTGTCTCTGTATCAATGCTATATGTACCTGTTACATCAGCAAATACAGGATTCTTTAAATTTGTTGAGTCTAATACAATGGTAACAGCTCCAGTAGGCACATTCCCATCATTCCCTCTAGTGATCGTGAGAACTTGCCCAACAACAGCAGAGGAGAAAGTCCCTGTGAGCCCAGCTGTGTTTGTATCACCTTGATTTACAGACAGTCCTGATGCAAGGGTAAAAGTACTTGGGAAGGTTATGACTATTTTGCCATCGGCTGGTAGAGGGTTTACTGTAGTAAAAGCAATGGTGGCCACACTTAAGGCACCTGTAGTACTATCTGATAAGCTAACCGATGGAGATGCAAGGGTGTTCGGGGTAACTACATTTCCGGCTACGTCAGTCTTGGTATCAATATCGTTGCTTGATGAATCTTGAGTCAATATTGTATACGTTCCTGTTGTTCCACCCGTTGTAGCGTATGCTGGGTTGACCACATCACATGTAAGAGTAAGAGTAACAGATCCTGTCTTGGACGTACCGTCATTTTGACGTGTTATAGTCACCAATTTACTCCCGTCAGAAACAGCCACGGCAAAAGTTCCGTCCATATTGCTGGCAGATACACTTCCTGAGCTTGGGAGGGTGTACTCTGATGGGAATGTTATTTTGATTATTCCATCCGCAGGGATGGGATTAAAAACATCAAAGGCAACCGCCTGTGTAGCAGCTGTTTCACCAGCAACAAGAGAGACAGGAACAACCGTGGCGGAAGTAATAACGTTTGTAGCTATTGTGTCCTCTGCTATATCAGCTTTTTGATCAATTTCAACACCACCAGATGTCTTTGTTGTAACTGAGTACACACCGGTTCCTCCAGTTACGGGCTGAAGAGTCAAATCAGCATTTGTATCACATGTAATTGTTATCGCGGTTGTCGCTGCTGCCTCTGCCCCACCGCTTCTAGTTAGTGTGACCGTTCTTGAGCCAGAGTTTGTATTAGTAGACAAACTCCCGTCCATTCCAGATGGACTGCATGTACCCCCTTGGGTGACAGTGTATGAGCTAGGGAATATAATAACAATATCGCCGTCATTGGGTAAAGGGTTGGCCAGAGTAAATGATACAGTGTAAGACGTAATAGGAGCACCAGCTAAGAGTGTGTTAGGCTCTACATTTGTACTGGTCAACGCAGCCAACGAAATAACCTCTCCTGCGATATTAGTTACTGTATCAATTGCCAACCCCGCTGAGTCCTGTGTGGTAATAGAAAACGTACCAGTTGTGCCCGTAACAACTGGGTTTTTAATAGAGCCACTGAAAACTAGCGAAATAGCACCAGCTGTACTAGCCGATGACCCTGTATGGGTAAGAGTTATGGTTTGACCGCTAATACCGATTGTTTGGCCGGAATCAAGCCCAGAGCTTCCACCTGAATTGTACGTTACACCACTGTCAATTACAAATCCCGAAGGAAAAACAATTTCTACTTTGCCCCCCACAGGTATATCACGTATTGACGTAAACGAAATTGTTGTTGTTGTTGCGTCAAATCCTGCCACTTGGCTCTCCAGCGCCACATCATATACAGTGATAGCATTTGCTACAATGGTAGGGGCTGTCACTGCCGTGTTTTGCTCAATAGTGGCTGACATTGACGTCGCAATTTTAACCGAAAAATCCGATGGAACCCCTGCGTTGTCGGGATTGGTGATGTCAATTCCTGTAACAGTAATAGTCACTGCACCTGGAGAAGACGCTGTGCCCCCTGATCTAGTCAATGTCAATGTTTTTGTAGCGGAAGACACCGATGCAACAAGAGACCCATCAAAACCACTAGGAGATGCGGAAAGAGATCCTGTTCCCACAACTGACTGGTACTCTGCTGGGAATACCACAGTAATAATTGCCCCAGTCGGAACCGAATTTACAGAGGTAAATGTCAAAGTAAACTGTGTTTCCAAATTACTAACGGCGAAGCCAGGAGTATTGACGGCCGAGACCGTCAAATCATTGGGTATAATCGCCAATCCAGAAACTGACGTATCTTTATCAGACGTTAGCCCATTCAAATGTGTACGTATTTCGAACGTACCGGTAGTTCCGGAATAAGCTGGATTGAGAAGGTTGGAGGCGCCAGTCAGCCTTAAATCTAAAGCCCCTGCAGCTACCTCTGTCGGAGATCCTGTCCTTGAAATTGTAACAGTCTGACCAGAGCGCGAGATAGAAAAAGTTCCATCGATACCACTTGAAGGAGATGAGGCCGTCCCACTGTCAAATACAGATGGGTCATACTCACTTGGAAAGATTATTTCTATCTTAGTCGTTGTTGTCAGAGCATTTGCGGTGGTAAACGCAAAGTCGATATAAGCATTACCCGCCCCTGCTTTCAAATCAGATACGGACGCGCTCGTTGAAGTAAGGTCATTAAAAACAACAGATTGAAATTGCAGGCCAGCATCGGAAGGGTTGGAACTCTCTAGGGTTTGACCAGCGGAGTTGGTGACAACTATAGTGAAGGCTCCAGTACTTGTTTCAAAGCCGGGGTTTACTATTCCCCCCGTGAGTGTAAACTGTTTAGCCGCGGCTGACTCTGTACCAACCTGACTCAAGGCCACTGTTACCTTAATGGATTCTATTTGATCATTGGGGTCGTCGAAAACTGTAACAACTGGCGATGAAGATTCGGATCCGTAACCACTGGTAAGGGCCGCTGTGATTGCACTTGCGCTACTATCGATTGCAAAAACTCCCCCAAAAGTAATCTCTATCTTCGAATCGGCAGGTGTAGTCGTTTGTGTTGTGAATCCAATAGTAACCACCGGCGAAGCACCCGTTTTTAAAGTACTGAATGCAACGCTAGAGGATGTCATTGTAACAGAAGCAATGGTAACTGCTGCTACATCAGTTTTAGAATCAATGACCAAATCCGCGGCTGTCTTGGTCTCTATCGAAAAAACTCCAGTGGCCCCACTGACTATGGGGTTCGTCAAAGAACTGTGTGTCAGGGTCAAAGTTAACGAGGTAGTACTAGCGACGGTGCTTCCATCACCCTGTCTTACAATAATAACTTGTTGACCAGATATACTTGCGGAGTTAGTGCCATCCGGGAATCCCGTCACGGTAACCGAGCCTGATAATGTAAAGTCACTGGGATAAGTAACAACAACCTTTTGAGTATTTGTCAAATCGGTCGCTAATGTAAACTGGACGCTTGATGTCGATGGTGTGCCTCCTGCCAAGAGGGTATCTGGTGTCACTGAAAGAGTCCCAGTTAGGGCAGCGGATGTAATGACACTCCCCGCTACACTATTGTCTTCATCTATGACTTTGTCAGCACTTGTCAGCGTCTGTACTGTATATGTCGAGGTAGTTTGCGCTCCCAAAGGGTTGGTAAGAGTACCTCCACTCACGGTCAGTCTCACAACAATGCTATCACCACTACCGCTCACACCAGTCCCTCCAGTATCTGAACCGCCACTTCTAGTGAAAGTATACGTATTTCCCGACTTAACACTCGAAGACAAAGTCCCATCGCAATTAGTAACACACGCTGCTGTGAAGGCAGTGGGCACAGAAGTATATTCTGCTGGAAAAGTGATTGCAATCTTGCCATCCGATGGAAGAGGATTTGATGTAGTGAATGATACGTCTACCGTCGTTGGTGTTGCCTGGGTAATCAAAGAATCAGGGACGACAGAGGTAGTTAACATATCATTTGGTACAACAGTGAACGTAGTTGTTTGCCCCGCAGCGCCATCCGCGCTTGCACCATCAATGTTAGTTGTAGTACCTGCCGTATACAAGTTTATCTTAAATGCCCAATCGAACGTGTCGGCGTAGGGTGGTAAATTAATACTCCCACCTACAGTTACAGACCCTTGCGTAGTCGCTGATATATCCGTTCCTGCAATATTTGTTGTTCTCAGGGTCAGTACGGTTGTCGTCGTACTAAAAACGACCCCGAGAATACTATTGGGCATACTTGAAACAGAATTGATTCCAGTCAAATCAAGAGACGCGAGACTATTATGGGTCAGCACGACGTCGTTCCCTCTAACGAATGTGGCGTCCCCTGTTGTGAACGTAAAGGTCAGCGAAGTTTGGGGATTACCAGCCTTCTGGGCGGGGGTCGTCACACTATCAAGAGTTGGATAATTTTGGGCAAACACCCCCGACACTAATCCCAACAACAACACAATGCCCATAAACATAACCCGCCCACTTATACCTAAACGTTTTGTCAACATAGTTTTTGAATCTCCGTAAGGGGCTTTTCTCTGCTACTATACTTGTTAACAACACTTCAATGTATAAAAAGAACAAAATTCAACAAATGGTGGCCTTCCTTTCTTCCTTTTCTTCTGTCTTCTTCTTTTCTTCTTTTTTAAATTTCCTAACAATCAAGTAAAAGGTTCCACGTTTTTACCTGAAATATACGAAACAAAAAAGAAAAAAGCAAAAAAGAACACAAAACGCAATTCAAATCAAAGGAAGACTCACAAAAAGGTGAATAGAAATCTCTGAAAAGGAAAAACGCAGAGGCTGCGAACGTGAAAGATCACTAATGTCTTCCGAATCTTTCTTTACGTTTCCCTTTACTTATTCAATCCGAAATCTAATCTTCCCACTCCACCAATAATAAAATCGAATTATTTCCAAAACACACAATGAAAAAATAATCCCCACTTTCTGCTTATTTTGGCTTGTTCTCTTTGTCAAATCAAATATTGAATACAAAAACTATTGACAAACTACTTCTCCCTAATAATATTCCTCTAAACAACCAAGAAAGCTCAGTTCTTCACTTCTGAAAGAAAACAACGAACCAAGCTTCTCTCTTTTTTTCTTCTCACCTTTTTTCTTCTGTTTTCTTCTGCTTCTCTACTTTTTCCCCGCAAATCCAGAAATGAGTTTTCAAAGAAAATCCCTCAGATCCGGTTATCAAAGCAAAAAAGAAAAAAGCAAAAGCAGCAATTGATTGTGTGCAAGCGTCGAC
>PDIM01010267.1:39395-50620 GCA_002811675.1 Ichthyosporea sp. XGB-2017a | reverse complement strand
AAAAAACCAAAAAAAAAAGAAAAAAAAAAAAAAAAAAAAAAAAAAAAAAAAAAAAAAAAAAAAAAAAAAAAAAAAAAAAAAAAAAACAAAACAAAACAAAGAACAAAAAAACAAAAAAAAATAACCAAAAAATCTAATCTCAACCAAACAAAAAAGAAGCAAAGCAAAAAAGAACAGAAGCGAAAAAGAAAGAAAATTTCTATACAAAGAATTCCCCACACAAAATTATCTCATGCACAAATTAAAAACTTTTTAAATAAAAACAATGAATTATATATATTCCCCCATTTAGGAAGGCCAGGTAACCCCCCCTCCCTCCCCGTTAAATCTCCCGTGTATCCCCCCCCACACACACCCTGCACATGCCCCCCCCCTCCACACAATTACATAACACCCGCTAAGGTACCGAGGCCTGTACCTATGACTAGGCACAAATATTTACTTGGTCTCCAAGGAAATATCGACCCTTTTATATCGACCATGGCTTCCTCTCCAATGCAAATAGGTTTATTTTTGTGCACAATGAATAATTTCACCCCTCTCAACAGCCTCGGTACCTTGCCTCCAACTTGTTGCATCGCGGACCTTATTTACATAGCCAAACTGGTGCTAAATTACATGTTACGTTGTCTCTAGTTGCTCTATCAGCTTATATGTAGTCAAGTCTAGTTCATTCTAGACTTTGAACATTATACTATATATTGTCTTTTCTCCCACAGCTAAAATGAATACTTTTAAAATGAACGAATTCTTTTAAGATTGTCTTCTTGTCACTGAATGCAGTAATTGGTAATTTTGTTAATTAAAAGCAACTTCAGCAATTTTCTTTGTGTGCAACCAGTGTTCTTTTTATTGGTGTATTTAAGAACCAAAACTAGACCTTCTATGTGTCGTGTGTTTCTAGAAGAGACAATGCAGCAAGCATTTCAAGTTCACGGTATTCGGTCATATTTTCCATCAGACGTTCCATATTGCGGAAATATTCAAAAAGTGTATCCCTTGGCCACATAGTCTCCTTTCGCTGCACACCAAGAGCTTTGAGGTTCTTCATGACTGTTTCGTCCCAATCATTGGATTCTTTTTCTCCGGCGGCCATAAATAAAAACATCTTTTGCTTAATCGAATCCTGCCCACTAAGGACACTTGGCTGTGGTTGATTCAGGCTTCTATCGTCACTGGCATCTTCTCCGGCTTCCGTTTCTTTTAGCGGGGCGGTCAAAATGGCTTGAGACTCTCGAAACTGTTCGAATAGTTCTGATACAAAGTTCTCAGGCTTGAGCTGTTCGGAAGCAAGGATCCTGCTCTTACGTTCCTTTTCAAATTTTTTACTGTCCTCTACTGACTTTTGGTAGTTTGCTTCGTCGTCCGTCCGCTTCTTCAACACTTCACTGATGTTTGAAAAATTACTGACTATAACACCAACAAATATATTCCTGAATATGAAGGCTCCAATCCAAACCCTTTATATGTTTGCAGCGAAAACAGAAGCATACTCTTTTAGATACCGATTCTTTGTTCTTTCACATCTATTCTACCGGAGACTTCCAACTTACCACATGATGATATATATAACGACAAACGCCTGCGACGATGTCAACAAGAGATCGGAATAGATTGAAAACCAATGATCCAATGTTAAAAGCTGAAATAGAGTTAATAGGGAATTTGGAAGAGAGCTAATTACAAGTTAAGCGAATGGAAAAAGAAAGAAAAAAAAAAAAAGAAAAGAAAGGTAATCCAGTGTTATTTCTACAGTTTTAAAAGAACAAGATGAAGTCTTAAAAGAACTGGAATTAAAGGCAAGTGCTTACCTGAAGGCATCTTTGTATTGCAGGTCGGGGACATCAGATGTGTGATGACTTTCAAAGACATTCACAGCAATGATTGCAAAGATATAAGCAATAATGAACAGCAACATCATGATAAAGGCCATTGACTGGAAGGCATCGATGATGGTGAGAACAATGATTCTGCAAAGGAGCGTTTGTCAAAGAGACAATTAATATGCAAAAATGGGGTTAGTTAACTGCTTTGCTACTTCGTCCTTAATTTCGTTTTTCACCTCTCTCAGAATGATAATCCTAACATACCTTAGACTCGAGAAACGGACAATCAACTTGAAAGTACGAAACACACGGAAAGATCGAAGTTTCTCAGCTATATCCAGGAGACTTGCATCACCGCTGTCCTTTTTATCAATAAACAGAAGCATAATCTCCGGAATGGCAGAAATAAGTGTCACCACAAAATCAAAGACGTTCCACCCATTCTTCCAAAAAGATTCAAAATTATCCAACCACTAAAGACACAAAGAGCATTTGAATGAGATCTCCATTCACAAATCACCATAATTCCCCACTTTTCCTTTGCTTGTTGGTTCATGATCTTACTTACCTTCAACAGTATTTCCAAAACAAAAATTAGCAAAGCAAAGTAATCAAATAGATTAAGAATTTCTAAGCTCAAATAATAAACTTTTGGATTGTCATTAAGTTCAATCTGAATCCCTATAGCCACAGCATTAATCAGAATCATGTACAACATGAAGTTCTGCCAATATGTTGTGGACGTTACCCATTTAGCCCATGACCCAATCGGGGGTGAATTAAGATTCTGAAAAAAAGAAGTCGCAAAGCAAAACAATAAAAAATTAGTATCACAGGCTTAAGAACAACACCAATGGCGGATATATGAACATATAGAAAGATCTACTTCAGATCTCCCCTTGTTTCTTGTTTCTTCTTGTTTTCTTCTTACCTTCATTCTATTTAATCTACGATCCACTTCAACCCCCGAGGGATTGTCGTTCTCATTCTCATCCCCCACCTTTTTAAATTCAATAAACTTAACGAGCTGAGAAGGAGACTCTATTAATAGTTTTTTTAACAACTCTTCGTCGTCCAAATCATTTGATGTGTATAGTGGTGCTTGCACAAAGTTAGACGTGCGTGAAATGTTGTCCAGGATTTGGAATTCCTCAAAGAGCGCATCACTCCAGTACCGAGATCGACTCGATACCTGTGGACGTGGCCCTTCCATATATAAAAACCCCTCCCCCTGTTGACTTTCCTCTTGTGGTCTAAAATCTCCTAGATATCAGTTCAGTCCTGTTTGACTCCGAGTCAACTTTCCATTCAATCCTCACTCTGAAGAGATCACAACAGGAAAGCACAAATAGACTTCATTTTCGCCATAGAACAGTCCTTTTATTATTGTTACTTAATACTTAACAAGAACAAATGCAACAACAAGTAGCGGAAAAAGCTAAAACATAAAAAAGTTTCTGGTCTGCCTTTTTCAGTGCACACAAAAGAGAAAATAAATTATAAATAAGGAAATTTCTTTTATTTTTAGCAAATATGGATATTCCCCAAAGGGATTTTATTTTCTGATTTATATCCCATTTTTCTCATTTTTTTTTTAATTTAATATTTACATGAAAAAATAGCTGCTTCTTCAAAACACCAATGAAAAGTGAACAGAGCCATCAGCCAAGGCCAGGGTGGCCTTGAAAGAGCAAACTTCTCGGCAAACTTTTTCCACGGAAGAATAAGATTAATAAGGCAGATATATATACATCTATCTAAAGCACGTGGTCTTCGTCGTGCTCCTTCTTTTCCGAACCCTTATTTCTTCCCCTCTTGTTTAGTGCCCGCTTGCCCCTCTTGCTTATTGCCTTCTCCTTTCCACTCTTTTTCCTGCTTATTTTCCCCTCCTTCTTGCTTCTTTCCCCCATCCTGCTTTTTCTCCCCCCCTTCTTGTTTCTTCTCTCCTTCTTCTTGTTTCTTCTCTCCTCCTTCTTGTTTCTTCTCTCCTTCTTCTTGTTTCTTCTCTCCTCCTTCTTGTTTCTTCTCTCCTCCTTCTTGCTTCTTCTCCCCTCCTTCCTGCTTCTTTTCTCCGCCTTGTTTGGTATCCCCCCCTTCTTGTTTTTTCTCTCCTCCCTCGGGTTTCTTTGCACCTCCCTCCGGCTTCTTCTCTTCTCCAGCTGGGGCATACTCAGTCTTCTTCTGGCCCTTCTTCCACGGTTTTACTCCTTCTGCACATTGTTCGCACCCTTCTTTACACAAGGCATCTTCATATCTTAGAGCCGGCTGACAATCATTATTAGGATCATAAGGAAATGGTGCCGTATACTCTCCCCCGATTCTCCACCACATAAAAATCTCACATCCATCCCTTTCCTCTCCGACACAACGGGGCTCACTCACGTGCTCTCCGAACTTCCAGTACTGACAATCAAACGGGCACACACAAAGAAACTGTCCAGCCTGCTGGTCGGGATCAAAGGGCATAGTAGGCCAACTACTACCAAAGCAGCCATGCTTAAGACCCTCAACAGGCTTGATTTTATATCCCCATCTAGATTTTACATGGTTTCCATCAGGAGCAGTTGCCGGAGCCCCCTCTGTGAAGTTCATCAAAACACTCAAAAGAGACAGGGCAAGCACCAAACTTTTCTTCTCCATTCTCATTGTTATGTATCCTTCCTTTGGCTCTATATACTGATTTTATATATTTCTAATGCTACTATTCCTTTTTTTTTTTCTACACTATTAGCAGCCTTCCTATACGAGCTATAATAAAAAAAACTACGTAAATCAACAACACTACCTAAATCAACAACAAGCTCACAGATTAAAACAACTAGGAGTAGTCCAAATCCTCCAAATCAAAGACACAATGGACTTTAGAAAAATAATAAAATAACCAGAGCACTATAGATATCAGATATTTATTAATAATTCTGATCTGGATTTTTTTCTATGTATAGTATGAAATTTTCCATACAAAAGCCAAACCTCCATTGACCTTCCCACACGACTCAAAATTTTCCTTTTTTTGTTTCAGTCACGTGATACATAAATGGGTTCACTTCCATGAATGGGTTCAAGGGACACTAGAACTATAGTCTTGAATGGGTTCGCTAGCTATGTAGCTAGCACCTAATTCTTTATTGAAATTGTATGAAGAGTTTGTTGGGTATAAGCCAGAATTAAAGGCCTTCTATTTTAGTAGCTGACACTGTCTATCTACGGCCGCCAGTTGAGCTCTTGCTCCAGTGAAGCCTGTATGTGTTTCATTCCGCGTAGAAGTTCTTTGTTTTTCCTGGTTTGATCTGCGTCTTCTCCACCAAACGACAGGCCTCCATTGTGGCTGTGATGATGGCTTGGACTCATGTTTCTAGATGCGTTGTAGTTCTCAACTTGAGACTTCGATCTCTTAGAAGTCCCGGGATGTTTCCGACCAGCATTAGGTGACTGTACCGGGGAGTGGTACTCGTAGTATTTCTTTAAGCGCCGGATCTGTTCTCCTTTTTCCTCAAGATTTGCAACAATGGCATCAATCTGTCTTTCAATTTTGGCACATCGTTCGTATGAAATGTCACTTCCTCCCCCAATCTTATCCTCGTCTATTTGACTCATCAATTCGTGATATTCTAAGGTCATGTATCCAAACTCATCTTCTAAATTCCGTAGAATTCTTGCAAGTTCTTTTCTTTCTGAATGGTTCAATCTCACCTTCCGGGCTATGGCCTTTACAGGGCTCTTGTTACCATCAACATCTTTACTGTTCTTTCCAGCCCCACTTCCTTTCACAAAAGCTCCACCATCTCGACCATTCGTTTTTCCACCCCCGTAGCCTCCATCATAAACAGGTTTGCAGCTTTTCAGAAGAGACAAGACTCTTTGTACGTTTGCAGAAACAGAAAATGATGGTCCAGTAGATTTTCCAACAACAAATGGGACGGGCCTGTTAAAAGTCATTGAGGGGGATGATGATGAACCTTTAGCACTGCTATTACTTTTTCCATGTTTGGTATATTGGTTAGGGAGATTTCTATCAACCATTTTACTGGGCTTCTTCAGAGGTTTTGTTCGGGAGACTGATGTCGATGTCGTGCGTGTTGACCCAGATGCCTTTTTCCCACTTTTTCGTTGCCGGGCTGTGTTATCACTACTAACTTCTTCATCTGCATACTCACCCCAATCTCCACTTAAGTTCTTCTCGTTAGCTTTTTTCAATACCACTTTTTTCAGCATTCGTCGCTTTTCAACTTCTCCATCCATCCACTCCCGATCCCTCTCCTGTTCCAATTGCGCAGCTTCTCTTGCCTCTTCAACATCCCCAATACCTCTGTGCGATGGGCCATTGCCATTCGTCCCCGTCATTAGATTGCTTCTGTCCATGCGAGTCCTCATCACCTGCATCTCTTTATGCAATGATCGAGCCCGCGCTTCGGCAATCTTTAAAGCCCCCTCCAATTCCTCATTTTCACGCCTTAATTCCAGCTCTTTACTTTTTTTAGCTTCAACCTCATTATCCAGTTTCATACGATACCGACTACTTTGAAGATCCAAGTCGGCGTAATTCTGTTCGGCATATTCCCGCTGTGCTTCAAGTGCCCGGATTTTATCTTGTAATACCTTGAGCGCCTCAATTACAGCTCGACTACTTTGACGTGAGTTCAATGTGGGGTCTCCTCTTGATATATTCACTGACGATGACGATACCCCAGCTGCAACTGACGAAGGAAGTGGAGTAAACTGTCTATATATACTCCCTACAGCGGACTCTTCTGCAAGAATAGCGTCCACATGGTCACTAAAGGAGAGCGAAGAAGTTTTGGCATAATCACCAGATTGAGAGGGTGATACAGGTGCCGCAGAAGAGGACGATACAAACGTATACCCGTCTTTATCTATCCCTCCCACCTCCAACCCACCACCTGCACTGCGCGTGGCGCGGTGGCCATGGTGTGCAGAGTGCGAGGAAGGCGGAGGGTACGGGGCGAATAGATGACTATGGTGGTTGATATGCCCATGGGGATGCGTAGAGGACGAGGGGGATAAAGTGGGCGGCGAAGATAATGGCTTGTATGGTCTACTGTTATTATTAAAACTGCTGGTATTGGGAGGGGAAGAACTAAAACTGATACTATTCTGCTGATTAAGATTGTCACCTATGGCACGAAGATGCTCTCGAAGCTCATTCAGCTGAATAGAAATGTTATTCTTCTCACTATCCAAATAGTGTTTACCATCACTCCTTAATGATGTTTTTATATCCCCTCCTGGCATTTTATATTCTTCTTCATTGATCACTGGCGTTTGCTCATCCAATGGAATACTTCCATAATCCCTAGAACTATGCTTTCGAATCTTTGTAACACAAAAAAACAAAACACAAACCAAACCAAAAGATTTAAATAAAAGAGCCACAAGTACATAAAAATACAAATCACGCGTCACTCAATCCCTTCCTGTTTTCTTACCAAGGGAGAAGTGTTATCAGTCGCTTCCGCTGCTGCGCCATGCTCACTCTCTCTCCTTCCACCACCACTATTGCTCCCTCGCACCCCTTGCCATTGATTCCCCTCCCCTCCACCCACCAAGTGACCTGGCCCCGCCCCTGCAGGTCGAAGTGACATGGTTAGATATATTTATATACGGTGTGGACGTGAATCTGGAAAACACAGTATGATGATCTAAATCAGAGTGAACTGACGACTTTTAGCGAATTTTGGGCTCCCCAAAAACAAAAACAAAAAGACAAAAAGACGAAGAAAAAAAAAAAAGGGGAGGCTTTTTTAGTTTTTTGACTCTTTCGGTTTCAAAATTTTCCCTGCTTCCAAAAATAAAAAAATAAATAAATAAAAAAGGACATTTCCAATTTTCCATACAAAATTTCCATACATTAAAAATTTTCGTTCTGACCTTTTCTGCCTTTTTTTTAAAAAAAAAAAGAAACCGCCAACGCAAATCACAAAAGAACGAAATTCAAAACAAAAAAAAAGTGATGAGTGATCAAACAAATATCGGCAACAGAGGAGGAGGGGGGGCTGAGGAGGTCCACGAAACTCCTGTGCAGGACCAGGGTGGGACCAACAAGCAGGGGGGCGTGAAGGAGGAGGAGTATATCCTTGCAGTTGATATTGGTACAACGACCCTCCGCTCTCTTGTGTTTGAAAGAAGTACCATGGAGACTGTACCACTGGGGGATCCGAAGGAGGAGCAGGAGCTGTGTAGGGACGCTATTGAATTGCTGTATCCGCGCCCAGGCTGGGTGGAAATTGATCCCGTTGCATTGTGGGAAAGGACCTTGAAAGTAATGCAAAATGCAGCACGTTTACTGGCAGAGAGTGGCCGTGGGGAGGGGCAGACACGAAAACCAGCTTGTGTGGCACTAACTGCACAGAGATCGACTTGTCTGTTGTGGGATCGACAGTCCGGGGAGCCGGTGGGGAATATAATCACCTGGCAGGATACCCGGACAGCAGAGATGTGTGAATCGCTCAATAAATCCTTCACACTGGGCATGATCCATGGAGCCACTCGTCTCCTGTACTGGTGCTCGTCTGGGCAGCGATGGAAGGCAGCAAGTAATTATCGATTTGCTCCTGTACAGGTGAATGTGCGCATTGGCTGGATGCTGAAAAATGACGAGAAGGCAAAGCGATTGGCGAAGGCGCGACAGTTGTGCTGGGGTGGGATTGATACTTGGATTATATATAAACTTACTAACGGGAAGATGTTTGTGACGGATTACTCGCAGATATCCGCTACGGGTTTATTTGATCCCTTCAAGTTTTCATGGAATCAATTTGCGATTGATATGCTGAATATTCCTTTGCATATTCTGCCCGAGATTAGGGACACTGCTGGGGATTTTGGGTCTGTAGATGCGGAATTTCTGGGCACGCCAGTTCCTATCCGAGCAAGTTGTGGAGATCAAATGGCCTCCTTTTTTGCGCAGTGCTGTTTTCGTGAGGGTGATATCAATGTGACAATGGGAACGGGGACCTTTGTTGATGTAAACACAGGGAATCGACCTCTTGCATCTGATTATCATCTTTACCCAGTGGTGGCATGGCGCCTGCAGGAAAAAGCTGATTCTAATAGTAAGAAGGGTTCGAAAAAGGCCAATTCGGGTGCGGTATTCATGGCGGAGGGGAATTCACACTGCACGGGGTCGCTAGTAGAATGGCTTGTGAACGAGTTGGGACTGTGTGAGAGTGTGGCGGCTTCTGCTCAGGTGGCGAGTGAGGAGGTGAGTGATAGTCACGGGACATATATTGTGCCCGGGTTCAGTGGGGTGCAGGTACCGCACAATGACCCGAGTGCCAGGGGGGCCATCATGGGACTGACTTATGGGGTGAAGAAGGCACATGTACTGAGGGCAGGACTGGAGGCGATAGCGTTTAATGTGCGTTCTCTGGTTGATATTATCCGCAAGGATCTGGGGATGAAAGTACGCAGTATACGTTTAGATGGGGGCGTGTCCAAGAATGATTTTATTAACCAGACCATCAGTAATCTCACCAAGCTGGAACTAGAACGGCCAAAGAATCTAGAAATGACTGCAGTGGGAGCAGCACTGCTTGCTGGATGGGGAATGGGCTGGTGGCCAAGCTATGCCCAGGTAGAAAAGATGTGGTCTTGTGGGAAGAAGTATTCTCCAATGCGGCAGTCGGCAGAAAAGGAGCGAGGGCAGGAGGAACAGTACGAAGTGTGGAAGATGTCTGTGAAGCGCTCCTTGAACTTTGCCCGTCATGGGGCAGAAGGAACGGGTGAGGGCGCAGACGTGGCAGATATTTAGAGAAAGGGCAAAGGAACAAAGGCCCAGGCCAGAATGGCGGAGGGGAGTTTGGATGTTCAATTTGGTTGTGAGTCCTCCGAGAAGAAGAGACAACAAAACACAGCTACTGACAAGCACATTCCCCTATGATATCGATAAAAGTAGCAATCTGTACCTACTCAACAACAGCAGTTCGTCTTTAACAGGTATTCAATGCAAAAATACAAATGGCAAAGAATAAAAATAAAAATAAAAATAAGACAAGAAAAGCACTTTTCCGAGTTTGGCTTTGTTTTGTTGTTTTTTTTATGAACTAAACCAAGTTCGTTAAAATCAGTGAGACAGTCATGCAGCCACAGAGTGATCCAGAAAGTGTAAAATGCATCGAGCTTCAGGCCATTTATGGGTCTGGGGAAGAAGGGGAGCTGCCATTCCCAGTTGTGTCCCATACAAAGCTAGCACTGGTCGATAATCGACCATACGCGACCGTTTTTGGGTAAGATTTAGAGAAATGAAAATTGGATTCATGAGTATTGAGGAAAAATTGAAGACAAAACTAAACAATGTCTTGGGGGATGTTTTTTTCTATTGCTTTTGCTTTGCTTACTTTTGTATTGCATTGTTTTGTTTGGTGACTTTATTGTCTCTTCAATTCCAATGAATATTCGTGGCCCCCATTCATTCATTTTGTTACTGGATTCAGGGCAAGCAAGAGTGACCCCGCACTGTATGAGGAGAGTGAGAATCTCGGGGCTGTTTTGGGTCGACTCGGATACAATATAATCAACGGAGCATACTTTGGAACAATGGAAGGGATGAGCAAAGGGATTCACGATCAGTCAAAGCAGGGGCAGAGTTCAGGCTGTGCAGTCGGAATTACTGTTCCCCCGCTGTTCACGCATCGCAAGGATGGCAATGAATATCTCAAGTATAAAGTCCCCACAGAGGATATTGATCATCGCCTAATGTACCTGTGCAATAACAGCTCCGTGTACATTGCCCTTCCTGGCTCCATTGGTACCTTGAATGAGATTATCTATATGTACAATAAGCTTCATCTCAACACTCTGAAGGAACAGGTGCAAAAAGAGTCTGCCACTTCTTCTCCCCCTCCCGCAACGACAGATCAGCAGCCTCAACACGAACAACCACTGCTGGTCCTATACAGGAAGCCTTGGGAGGGAATCATGACTATGTTAGCAAAGGAGTTGGATATTGATCCCCACAGAAGAACCCCCATTGTCTATGTGGACGACTGGAGGGATGTAGAAAAGCTCCTGTCCTCATCCAGCCATCGTTCAAAGTAGTAACCCATTTTAGCCTTTGAGATGAAATCAATTAAATAATTAAATTTCAATGTTGAAACAAGAACAAAAAAAAAGAGTTAATATTCCCTCAAGGGAGTTGCTAAAATTCCCTCGAGAGAAATTGAAATTTTCAATGGAATTTTTTGGATCGAGTCCCCCGGCGGCCCTTCCACTGCCAAAACCAAAAAATGGCGAGAAAAATGGGCCTTTTTTTTTCTTTTTTTTTTTTTTTTTTTTTTTTTTCTCCCAGCAGCTGAGGAATTTTGAAGAAATCTTATTCTTTTTTGTGTGCGTTTTGATTTTGTGGTTCGATTTTGTTTTTTTTACTTTTTTCTTTAAGCC
>PDIM01010267.1:24473-38471 GCA_002811675.1 Ichthyosporea sp. XGB-2017a | reverse complement strand
GAGAAAAATGGGCTTTTTTTTTTCTTTTTTTTTTTTTTTTCTCCCAGCAGCTGAGGAATTTTGAAGAAATATTATTCTTTTTTGTGTGCGTTTTGATTTTGTGGTTCGATTTTGTTTTTTTTACTTTTTTCTTTAAGCCGGAAGGGTCGGAAAAGGGATTTGAATTGGATAAAAGGGCAAAGAAAGAAGAAGGGGAAAAGGTGCGAAACCAAAGGAAAGGAAAGGGTGGGGTTGAAACGTGTTAAATTGGGATCATGGGACCTCTAAAGGAAAGCCAAGGTGATTCTCTCTCAGCGGAGCATCAAATTTCTTTTAAAGTATTTAATTGCAGTAGGCAACAAGTAAAGGGATGTTGCTCGTCTGATGGAACCTGCTCAAGTGAAATTATCAAAGGTTCCCTGTTCTTTCTTGTCAAACAACCCCATCGTCACTTATTGCGTCATTCGCGCGGAATCTTTGCCTGTTGTGTGCTCCTATTCGCACTGTACATGTTGCTGCAATTAAACACTTCTTCTATGCGTGAGTGGGAGGCGTTGCAGAACCATCATGGGGCCCATAAACAGGGAAAGAAGGGCCTGCTGAGGCAAAAGCCTGTGGAGTCACAATCACCATTGTCGGAAGCAGGAATAGTGGATGCTGGGTATGAGGATGAATTTCAGTTGGAAGAGCAAGATGATGTCAAAACACAGGGTTATGTGTATTATGTAGTGAATCCTTCTGCAGAAGCTTCAGAGATCAACGGCAAGAGAGACTTGACCATGGAGGATCCCATGATTTTTCATCAGTTACGCGTGTACATGAACGCAGCTGTTAACCCGGCCATCGTTAATAATAAGGATGCGTTATGTGTACTTAAGGAAAGAGAGCTTCCTCCTCCTCAGAGGGTGGATGGTGCTTTGGGAATGGCAGACGAAGACAGTGGCAAGGCGGTGGATGAAGTCGATGAATGGGCACAAAAAATGGAGAATCTTGTGTCCCGACGAGTTCCTGACCCGGGTATTGTATTTGCCTGTAAAAAACGCCAATTTTGTTTTTCGCATCGGGACTTTAAGACAAACCTTAAAATGTATCAAGAGCAAGAGGCTAGAATGAGTCCGAATAGAAGACTGCGATGTGCATCGCATCAGGCAAATTTTGGGCGGTTTGGCTGTGATGGGGAATCACCAAAAGGTTCGAGTGCAAAGATCAAAACGCGGAAAGGGATAATGTCAAATAGTTTGAGTTTCTATCATCGTCATGTTCACGGACAATTTTATCTCGTGCAAACATACAGAACCGTTTCTCGTGTTGGTGCTCTGCTTAGATCCGATCCCAACCCAGAAGGAATTGGAATGATAACCTTGACTGTTCAAGGTTCGTTCAATCGCTTGAAGTTCCTTCCAAAATTGGCATCTAAGTGGAAGGGGCCTATTTCTGTTTCCATTCTTCTGAATTCTGAGTCGGAATTGAAGGAATTTGATGATTTCCTGCGAAAGGTTGGTGATGCTGTTTATTCAGCTGATGGGGTTCTTCCTGAAGATGTCACTCTAGAAGATGTAAAGAATTTTGATAAATACGTTGATATTCACATGGTGACTTTGAGAAAACAAGACGATGGAAGTATTGCCCCTGATGGATATGATGGTGGTGTAGGCAGAGACTCCCCGTACTATCCAATCAATATGTTGCGTAATATTGCTCTGCAGCAAGTGAAAACGGAGTATGTCTTTGTTGTGGATATAGATCCCATTCCCAATGCCGAAATGCAGTATTTTGTGAAGTGGGTGAAAGATGCTGAGGAGTCGGTAAGTAAATTTTACTATGCATAGGACATCATATCATATTTATTCTTTTTATGAAATTCTAACGGTTTATTTTCTATTAACGGCTATGTGAACGAAAACTATCGTAATTAACAGGCTGAGAAACTGATGAAGAGGGAAGACAGGCAGTGTCAGGTATGCCCTGGACTATCAGCTTTCATCGTTCCGGCAATTGAATCCGTTATTCCTGAGCTTGCGAATGATAAATTTCCCTCCAAAGAAAATACACGTATATTGGAAGTCGATCATGCGAGGCAGAAGCAACGCGTGCAAGAGGAGCTGAAAAATACTGGATATGCTGCCCCAATGCATCCATACTTTCCGATAGCTTACGGACCCACGGACTATAATAGGTGGTTGGACTCCAAAGATATATATGAAGTGGCGTATTCTTACCGATTCGAGCCATACTATATTGCAAAAATGAACATTCCCTTTTTTAACAGCTCTTTTATTAACAGAGGTGGTAACTTTGCGGAGCAGGTGTATCAAATGGCGGCAGGAGGATACAGATTTTTCGTTCTTCCTGATGCATTTGTAATTGATATACCCCATGCGACAGAAAAAACAAAAAACCGAGATAGCTTAGTGGACGAGAATGCGGCACTAAAGGAGAAAAAATTGAAAGTGGAGCAAAAAGATTCAATGAGCCTAGATGTTCTTACTGAGGCTTTTGATGTTTACGATGCAAAATATGGACTGACTGAAACACCAAGATTAAAGGAGTACTGGCCTTTGAAAAGGGATTTGGAAAGAGTTATGAAAGAATTTCCAAAACCAAAGTACTAAGCAGGGATTATAGATAGAATTCTTTTACTCACATTTCTTAGCTGCTTTGTTTATGTTTTCGCCTAACAACTTCTACTTCTTTTTGCCGCAAATCTTCCTTTCACTTATAATAAATGACTAGTACTTATGGAATGTGCAAATTTCGTTCGAGATCAAGTCTAGAACGTATTGTGTTCACCACAGCTTGGAAGCTGAAACACCTCTCCTTTTCTCCTCGAGTGAAAGATATCATTGACTTTGATGTGCCTTCCGCCACAAATGCGGTACTAGTGCAGCTGGCAGCAATGTAGGTATGCCAGCTGTTCAATTTGTTCAATATTATAAAGAGGCTCATGAATAATATTGTGCATTGCAGCTGATCAATTCGAAGCTGCTGTACGTTATACCAGCAGCTATGTAGCTTCTCACAAATGCTTGAGCTCTGGCGCGTGTAATAATAACAACGTTTGTACCTCAAAATATGCTCATATTCATGAGGGGCTCTATAATTCGATCTGCAATTACTTTATAATAAGCCTTCAATTTAATCCAATTTAATATAACAAGGGACACTGATGTGAGAAGCCGTTGACACTGAAACTAATTATTTTATACGTCGATTATACAATAATTATGTGCACGAGGGATGTGACCATGGCAACATATCAAAACATTCTGCCAAACAAATAATAAAATTACTCACTTTAATTTGTACAAAAACCACGGTGAAAAACGTCATTATCATAATAAAAACGCATAATTAGAATATAAAAAGTACTACAAAAAAAAGAAAACGAAGAGGCTTTAATTATTACAACTCACAATTACACATATACTTAATTAGGTATATTCACGCATATTGAGGATAGAAAGAACCCATATAAGGAAAGTGTTCTCCAAGGCAACCAGGTAAATATTGTGGCACAAACTATATTGGACCGGATTCACTATACTTTCCACAGTTCTCCATATTTGAGAATGCGATTCTCTGAGTGCATCTTGTCCCCATTAAAATCATCGAAGTTTCCTCACCCGAGTCTATTTTGTTTGGTTTATTTTTACTTTATCTTTTAATTTACTTTTTACCAAATAAGGCAGAGTGAGAATTATTATCTTTGCGTAACCCTACACGAGTTTGTGCCAGAATTCTCACCTTTTTTCAATTACCGCAAAAAAATTGAGGGCTTTAATTTTTTAAGTAGCCTCGACGTCGTTCTTTATATTAATAGTATTATTATTATATATTGCTCTTTAATATTTCACTGTATATACCTGGACTGTACTTGTACAGAAGAAGATATAAGTTTTTCATTTGGAAAGAATATATAGGATTTAGATCCATGAACAAGAAGAGGTGCAATTCAAATCGAGAGATTTGAAGAGTAATTGCCTTCCCAGTTTTACGTTTGTTTTTCTCTCTTTTAGTTTTTTTTAGTTTTAGTTAGCATTGTCTTTTCTTCTTTTCTTCTTTTTGTTAAGCTTCTGCTGTCTTTCGCGGGGGTATAAGACAGAAACCAGTTGAGTAGTTTTTAAGTATTGGATACAAGAAACATAGCATTTAATATTACTACAAGCGATTCGAGACACTGAATCTAGTGCAGAAAATGAAATACACCAAGGCCAAGGCAAGTGTCCGCCACCAATCGTTGGTGTTTCTTTGGGGGCTGCTGTTGATCAGCACATTATGCGGGGCGGCTTATGGGGTACAGATTACACTTTCAGTTGGGTCTGATTGTCAAGAAGGGGCTACACATACACAGATAGGGGTGCAGATTGATACCCCTACTAACAGTTTGTTCATTACTCTTGGGGTGGAGGATGGACCACACGGGGCGTTGTTGGCGAATGTTAAAAACCCCGCCACCTCACAGGACAATGTGTTCCTTGACTCCAGCTGGGATGTCAATAATGTGTTTTATTTCCAGGTCGATTGTGTGGATGACTTTGTCGACAGACCTGATCGTTATGAGGCAGGTTCGGTCATAGTTACCAACATTTTTGGGACTGCTTATGACCAGTTGGATCTAAACACGCTAAAACACAAGGTGTACGCACTTGACAATGATGCTGCTGGTATCACATTTAATCCAGTATCAACAGCACAGGTGACCGAGGGTTCAACTGTAGATTATTTGATGATTTTGCAGTCCGAGCCTGAGGCTGAAGTGACCATAGCATTAACCACCGATCAATTTCTTTCTACTTCCCCTACTTCTCTTACATTTACCGCAGCGGGTGCAACAAAATGGAACATTCCTCAGACAGTGACGATCAGTGGTATTCCCAATAGCATTTTTATTGATAAGGGGGTAATTCAACATGCGGTTACAAGTACAGATGGGAATTATGGTGGGTATTCTATTCCAGACACGGTGGTTAATATTGTCGATGATGATGTTGTTGGTATTGTCGCAGCAACCACCACAACAACAATCACAGAGGGTAGTAGCTTCACATATACCGTGAAGTTGAGTAGTGAGCCTTTAGGTGATGTTACTATCACAGTCGCGGCGGGAACAATTAATATGCAGGCTGACACAACCACACTGGTATTCAACCCAACAGATTGGAATATTGATAAGACGGCCACTGTAACAGCAGTAGAAGACAATATTCTTACAGTAACGGGAGATATAACATTTACAGCCTCTAGTACAGATGATACATTCTACAATGCCGCATCAGTAGTTACAAAGACGGTTAATGTAAATGACAATGATGTAGCTGCTTTGGTCCTCACCAAACCAGGAACAGACTATTTTATTAAAGAGGCTCAAGCATCGGACTACACGCTGTCACTGGTTTCGAAGCCTGACTCCGATATTCAAGTCGTTTTTACCGCTTTAGACTCATTTGTCCAAACCCCCGATCCGGTCACCTTCACTCCGACGGATTGGAATGTCCCAAAGACCTTAAGCGTCTTTGGAACAGATGACAATCAGATTCTTCCGTCTCCTTATGGCTCTAAAATGTCGTTTCAGATTGTTACAGTAGATGCAGAGTTTTCGGTACCTGTCGGGGATGGTTTAGAGGTTCAGGTCGTACTGCAAGATACAGATGTACCAGGGGTTAATATTGTGAAGAAAGAGGTACTAACCCCATCCATCCCTGAAGGACGTCCAGCTGTCTATCTAGTTACTCTCCCAAATATGCCTTACCATCCTGTCACGATTGCTTTTTCCAGTCTTAGTCCTTACATTGAGACTACAACTACAACTTTGACCTTCCAACCAAATGAGTGGAACGTGGCCAAAGAGCTCACAATCACATCTGTAGAGGATGCAGTTATCACCAAACCATCACCCTATAATGCCAAGTTCCACATGGACTTGACCAGTACTGATACCAACTACCACCAGTACGTTGTGGAAGACTTCACTGTCACTATTGAAGATAATGATAGGGAGCAGTCATTGGGATACTCTTCCATGACATGGAAAACAGACCCTGCTGCAGGGAGATCCAATGTTGTCATCGACCTCGAAATGTCGTTTGGCTATACACACTTTGATTTGGATGCAGGGGATTCTCACACTGTAAAGCTTGGAAAACTTGATTATGGTGACGGAACATTTCTTACAGATATTCCAGTCACTCTGACAACAAAATCTCAAAGAGATAATGCGGTAGTCGCGGTTGCAAGCATAAACCATCAATACCCAAGTAAGCAGAATAACGGGCTTCCATGGGTGCTTACATTGTCTCTCTGCTGTCGTAGCGGTGACTTGAGAAACAATAAGCTTTCTGAATCCAGCTTGATTGCTAAGGTCGATATGACGGAAGCTGAGGGACCTTTGATGACCACACTTCCTCTCATTCACGTGCCCGTTGAACAGGCTGCGGTTGAGTTTTTCATTGTGGCTTCAAGCTCGGCCAACCCTCTTTCATACAGCTTGTCTAGCGTTAAAGAGATTGGATCATCGCTGGGTGGAGCATCCCAAACGTTGACGATTGATCCATCTACAGGTAAAATAACTTGGGATACCCGCGGGATTCCAACAGGGCGTTGGTCCCTTGTAGTGAGTGCCACTGACCTCATCACGGGCCTGTCTAGTTCCATTGAACACATTGTCTTTGTTGAGAGTACTACTGCCAATAATGTACCTGTTTTTACCAGTGGAACCACTTCGGGAGGATTCGAAACAAAATTTCTCACACAAGGTGTTGCTTTCACCCACACTCTCACCGCGACTGATGCAGACTCTAATCCTATCACTTATGAAAGTAGTAGCCTCCCGGCAACTGCTACTTTCACCGGAGATACACTAACCTGGACACCATCTGCAGATCAAGTGGACGATCATGTTATCTGCTTTCAAGCCCTTGACGACCAAGGAGGATTCTCTTTGCCAGACTGCTTAAAATTGATTGTCTCGAGCTCGGCGTTGACTCCACCAACTGTTGCCATTTCAGACGCAGCAAACTCACGTGACTATCAGTCTGGTGTCACATCACAAATTTCAATGTTTCCAGGTGGAGTGACGATCACAGCTACGCAGGTGCCCCATGCCAAGATACTTATTGAAGGCTATTCCGAAGGAGACACTTTGGAAATTGGTACTGTGCTCCCGGAAATCATCGCAACTTATGACTCTGGTATATTGCTTCTAACTGGCGCTACAACGGCAGCTAATTACCAAACTGTTATCGGCAGCATCCTTTACAAGAACTCCAAACCCCTACCTAAAGTTGGTACAAGAAAGGTGTCCGTTGTAGTGTCTGATGGGGCCTCCTATAACACATATATTTCCGTCCCCTTGACTGTCAGTGTTGTGAACCAAATACCTGTTCTTGATCTGACTGCAGATACTACAACCGTCAATTACGCGACAACCTTTGTTGCTGATAGTGGAGATTTGGCTTTAATTGATCCAACTGCCACTACTGTGGTCACTGATGCAGATTCAGATATTGTTTCAGCTACCCTTACAATGACTGGAGTGCTTGATGGAGGTGATGAGACTTTGAAATCTCTGATTGCAAATGACTTGCAGGACACCGTAACTGGAACTCATCAACGCTCTAGTGGCACATTGTCGATTCCTTTTGGGTCAAATGCTCAGACAATAACAAACAGTCTTGACATAACAGATTTGACAGGAGAAATTGTCGATGTTAAACTTGTCTTGAATATCCGCCACAACTGGGTTGGTGATATCCGTGTACAATTGCAGCATGACGGAAAATCAATCACGGTGATTGAAGCTCCAGGAGGCAATGAGTGCTCTGAAGATGACATAACCAACGCTGTTTTTGATGATCTTTCTACTGTAGAAGCGCATAAAACTCTTTCATCACCAGGAGTATGTGCCTATCGCACGCAAGGTATTTTCAAGCCTCAGGAGCCATTGAGTACGTTTTCCGCACAAAGCCCTGCCGGTGTCTGGATTCTTACTGTCTCAGACTCTCAGGTACTAAACGATGATGGATTTTTGCTCGGATGGTCTTTAATTTTCCGCCTTAAGGAACCGAAATTGCCTGCTGAAGTGTTCCCTGCTATTGCACGGCCTCTTATGTACTTTGGATCAAGTATCTGTAGCCGAAAGCTACCTTATCATGTGACAGCCGATGGTCAAATTAAAGATATTAACGTTGAACTTCAGGTTTCTTCCGAATACGTTGACAAAATGACTTTTAAATTGGTTCACCCAGACGGTACTAGTGTTACATTGATGGATCAACGCGCCTGTGCAGAGTTTGATTTAGCTTACACAGTCTTTGATGATGAAGCTACCGTTCTCATTACTGATCCTGCATCCTGTGTTAATGGCAACATTGGAACTTTCAAACCTTCAAATGCTTTGTCTGCCTTTCATGGTAAACGACCACAGGGAGAATGGGTTCTTGAGGTTACAACTACAGAATGTGGGGACGTTGAGGGGGGAACTGGAAGCATCAATGGATTTCAACTAGTCATGATAACAGTTCCCAACATTGTCGTCAACTATGACGCATCCACGACAACCATGTCTTTGACCGGCGCAGATAGTGCTCTCAATTACCAAACTGTTTTGAAAACCATGGTATACAATAATATCGTAACACGACCAACAAACACAAATCCCAGGACCATATCTATCGTAGTTAATGATGCATCACTTCAAAGCAGTGCAGTTACATCAACCATTAACATACATCGCATTGAGCTAGATTTGGATACATCGGTTGTGAGCGCTGATAATAGCAGAACATTTGTGGAGTCTGTTGGCTCTATTGGCATTGTAGATAGCGCAAAATTTGCTTTACAAGACACGAGTCGTGTTACTGGAGATTATACCTGTGTAGTGATCATCACCAATGTATTGAATGCTGGAAAGGAGGTATTGGATTTTGGCACTCTCGATCCCAAACTTGTTGCCACTCCTCTTGACGAGACAACGAAATACACTGTCACCCTTACAGTAACAGAAGCCGTTGACATAGCACTCGTTAAAACTGCATTGGAAGGATTAACCTACAAGAATGCAGCCATTGAGCCCGATGCTTCTGCTGCGAGAGTTGTAACTATCCAGGTTTTTGATACCCGCCACTCCAGTGTAGTTGCTACTTCAACTGTTGCTATCGAGACTAATAATGACAGACCCGTTCTTTCAGGGACGCTGACCTTTACCGATGTGAATGAGGACATCTCAGATACCCTTAATGTGGGCGAGTCTGTGGCTGATATTATTTCGGGCCATTATGAGGATACAGATTTGAATGCCAAGCATGGTATTGCTATCATTGATGTTGATAATGCCAATGGAAAATGGCAAGTCTTTAATACCACTACCAATCAATGGGAAAATTGTATAGGTGATCTATTGGTGGGTCTTTTTCTTTATCCTGAAATCCCAACGCTGGAAAAATCGACATTGTTGTCGGATACAGACAAGCTAAGATTTGTTCCAGACCTCGACTTTTTTGGAGAAACATCAATCACCATTAAAGCATGGGACAGTACCGGAAACACGGATGGATGGACTGGTCGTTATGGTGCCCCATTTGCCTTAGATAGTACTAATTTGGCCTTCAGTGTTGAAAGTAAGAAAGTGACTATGCAGGTACTTCCCATTAATGATGCTCCAGAAGTGTCATTTACGAATACAGCCGACTTTGTAACTCAACAGCAAACAATCAACCGTGTGACCTATCTGGATTATAATCATATTCGTACAAATTTCACCGAAAACGATGCATTTCTCGCACTTACCGGAGCCGCAAGTTTGTTTGAAATTACGGATGTAGACGATACCTACATTCGAATGGTATCTGTTGTCATTGAAAATGCGCTTGATGTTAATGAAACTATCTCAGTAGATAATTCAACTGTCACTACGGACTGGGTGGTAAATGGAACAATGAACACCACGACCAATAAGTACACGCTGACTATCAGATCTATCCATGATATTAATTTAAATACTTCAGCTCCGGTCGAGGAAAGTCCAGATGTCTTGATATCGAATTTAGCATCACTCAATACAATATTGAAGACTTTGCAGTATAAGAATCCAACGAATGAGCCCAACCCCACCACGCGAAATGTGAGTATGACAGTGTATGACAGTGACACGAATTCTAAAGCTGCAAGCATTGAAGTGGTGATCACTCTTGTGGACGACAACCCTGGACCAGCTATCTGTGGCTTCGTAGCAGATGGAGGCGTCGATGCAGAAGGCAGAGATACCGATTACTTTTTTGCAGATGGAGATACCATTGATATTTTCTTCTGTGAGCCCACCAACACGCCAGATTTCTCCGCAGCTAATGGTCAGCTTTTAACTTTTCAAGTAGACAACCTATTTCAATTCTCTGAGAGTATTGGGGAGTTGTATCTTGGTCAGTGGCTGAATAACAGCCATTTTCGTATTGTCATTCAATATGAGGGACCACCTGAGGCTCCAGCAAATCCAACTTTGAATCAAATGTTTGTTACAGTGCGAAAAGAAGCGAACTTACGAGATATAACTGGCATTTCGCTACCTTCTGAAGCAAAATCACCAAACATTACTGGCGACTGGGGGTTCAAGCCATTTGAACCTACTGGAGTAAGTGTGCAGAATGAACCTGGTGTAGCGGCTGGAAATATTCAGATTGGAAGCAATGTGAAGGTCAAGGTCGTGCCCCATGTTCCTGTACATAAGCACAAGGATGTGTGCTTTGGTAATCATTTTAACGGGAATTCGATCGGGAACAATATACAAACTGAGCCACAAGGATGTGAGACCGATACAGCGACAGTTGATGTTGCTGCGACCAATACTACTGGTTTGTTTGCCAATGCCTTAAAGCGAGATCAGTTTAATATACGAACTCGAAGGAATACAGCGACAGTTAAATCGAAAGCAACGGCCACTCGATTGGTGTACAAAATTACCGCAGGACAAATCACTGTCACTAATGTCAATTCCCTGGCCAATTCTGGGTCTATTCTGAACGCTGGTGCTTCAGCAGCTGCTCTACCAGCCGGAGTGAGCGCTACACAAGTGAGCTCATATGTGCCCCCTGTGTCATATACACCGGTTACTGTCGTAGCGACAGTCACATCAACAGTCCCAGGGCCCACTTTACTGAGTATAGTGGCCAACGACCCCGATGACGGTGACGATATAATTGGAATCGGTGATACACTTACGTTTACGTTTGATATCAGCAAAGGGAAAACCAGCACACCCCCAGTTGCATCTAAAGGGCAAATCGACAAAATATTTACCTTCAGCGAAGATTTAGGTAACTATATTGGCGCATGGAGTGAGGATACTTCTATTTTGATAATTCAAATCACAGGGACTCCTCCAAAGACGTTTGATATCGCGTCCACAAATTTTACAGTTAGCTTTAAACTTCCAAATAATACAGGTAATTCATGTGAGGGAACCAATTTGTGTGCATACACTGAAAGTGATGTAGGTGTTTGTGAAAGTGCTGGGAATACATGCAGAACCAATGGTACATACACGGTCACTGGTGACTGGGGTGTTGCTGTAGAGCCATCTGGTGGAGGCGATAGTTTCCTCAGTACCATGCTTTTGATTTGTGCACCCATAGCAGCAATACTTTTGGTAGTGGGAATCCTCATCTACTGGAAGAGAAGACAAATCAAACGCACTCTCCTTAAGCACCCACAGGTTGTTGACTTTACTAAAACAGAAGCACCGTGGGCACATCCTCCTGATATCTCACAAATGCGTGCTAACCCTGATCCTTTCATGAGTATGCCCACCGTAGGATTGGCAGAGCCGAATACACCCGCCGCAGTTGTTTTGCAGAGGGACAACATCAATGAATTGGAAGAGTCAGAGGTTGAGGAAATCCCCACTAACTCTCAGCAGAGAAATAACCCCAACGACGTTCAGGATTTTGCTCCTCAGTCTGTAGCCACAATTGACCCAAGTCAGTTTAGTGACCACCAGCGCAAAGAAATGATGACTATGCCGCGATCCCGTCTCCTCCAAAGGGCCGGCAGTGGCGGCGAGGGAGCCGGTCTGCCAAGTGTAGGGTGGTTGCAAAGCGCCAACAGCCAAGGTCGACTACCAACACGTCCTAGGTTAGTCCCAATGAGCTCCATGGGAGGATCAGCAGGAGTATCGTCAGCTAATGTACCTCCCGCCCCAGCCGCCGAAGCAGAAGCGTCGGGTGATGCCGACGATGGTGAAATCCAGCTTGAAGACATGGAGTAAGTTTGGAATGCAGAAATACACAAACTTCACGATACAAAGCATCTATGCATACATGCATAAACACAATTTATTATAATCAGAATACTCCTCTCTACTTCTCTTATACTCACTACCTTTCAAGTTCATCTTAAAAAGAAAAACAACAAAAAAAGCAAAAAAGAAGAAAAGCCTAAAAAAATGAAAAAAAGACAAACTAATAAAGAAAAAGAGAGAAACAAGATATAGTGTTCAAAACGAAAATATCTTAACTAATAAAAAAAAATATTTTAATTGAAACCAGTGCAATAACCAAAAGTCGTCTGAGGATATGGACAGTTGTTTCCACATCGAAGAGAGCGACCAGTTAGTCGAGTTGGCTTAGAATCTAAACAAACGGGAAGCTAAGATGAGATACTCTTTGATGTTTTGTGTAGGGAAATGGGCCTCTAAAGCTTTCAAAACGCGATGTCTACTCTCCAACACAAGCGAGTGGTTTGGCAAACGTCCTTGAATAGAGGCGATGATCTCCTCAGATAGAGGGCTGGCAATCTTTCCATTGCCTGCATTGAAGATACCTCCTGAACCAAAGTAGCCGATGAAATCCAAAAAGTACAAGGTGATGAGCAACCCGCCCAACAAGAACAGCACTGTGAAGAAAAAGTCCTCAAAGGTGACCGCAAACAGCGCCCCAACCAAGGCGGCAGCGAGGAAGAGGCATAAGAGGAGGGAATCATCTGCGTTAGCCAATGGAACGGACCCCAAAGGACTCGCCAACACCAACCCAAGCAACCCCACACCAAAAACGGCCCCGGTGAGGCACACGATGGCCTTGACTGCCAGTAGACTGCACAGTCCGCCTACTAATCCCGCCAACAGGGAAAGCAGGTAGAGATTATGGGGTGGCGTGGTCGCGGGCAGACAACAAAAGGCATTGGGGGTCACCATTACGGTGGGAGCATGTGTGTAGAACTGTAACGAGCACGCAACAAAGGCGCCCATAAAGAGACAAAAACGGAGCACGCGAAATGCGGAGGACATGAACAACGCGAGAAGGATGGCGGAAAGTGCCACAAACACCTGCACGCTCACCCCAGACATATTGCTGACATGTTCCGCAAATCCCTGCATATTCTTTTGTTTGGGTAGGCAAAGATGATTCAAACAAAAATGAAGTTAATATTTCAGCACCGAGACGAAATTATTTAAATATTTAACAATATTCCTTCCCCAATCCCAATCTGCACATCCTTTCGCGTTGTGACGTTTTCGCTTACCTCGGGAATCTGTTCAAAAAAAGCTTGGGAGGACATTTTTGAGTTGTGTGCTGTTAGTTGTGTTATGAGTGCTGTTTTCAAAACTAATAAGATCTAAATAACTCAAATAACTCGGATGGATTGTCGTCAAAATCCGCTCTTCTGTTTCTGCTTCTCCTTCCCTTTCGAAATTAAAATACGCAATTTTTCAACAATCAAAAAAACAAAACAAAAAAAAAAAGCAAAAGTTAAACAATGAAGCAAAAAACAACAGCAGTACACGCGAAGCAAATCGATCACCTCAATTCCCTCGAGGGAGTAATAATATTTCCCTCGGGGGAATATCAATATTGACCACGTGCTAATACATTCCACAGAACAGGAATTTATTATTTTTTTGTTCTCTGCTGTTTTTTTTTCCCGATTTCTTTTTTTGTCTTCGTTTCGTTTTTCGTTTTTTTTTTTTTTTTTTTTTTTTTTTTTTTTTTTTTTTTTTTTTTTTTTTTTTTTTTTTTTTTTTTTTTTTTTTTTTTT
>PDIM01010266.1:194357-206496 GCA_002811675.1 Ichthyosporea sp. XGB-2017a | reverse complement strand
AAAAAAAAAAAAAAAAAACAAAAAAAAAAAAAAAAAAAAAAAAAAAGGCGCATGTCTGTGATCCCTTTTTTACCATAAAAGGTAAAAAAGGTAAACCTCAAACAGGCCGCCCCTGCCCAAACTCGACTTTTGATTGGCTGCTCAATAGATAATTATAATTGCTGATATAATTTCAGCTCCAGCATCATAAGTTATAAATATCTGTTTGAAATGGAAGTGACGCAGCAACGCGTATAAAAGGAAGAAAAGAAAAGGCCAGAATTTGTGTTTGAGAAGTAAAAGTAAAGTTTAAACGAATCTAGCGGAAAAAACTGAGCTCAAAAAGAATCTTTAGAAAGCGATTTATTGACTAATTGGAAACTTCGGAATTAAAAAAGGAAACAGCACAAAAATGATTCAGTCTAGAATGAGACCAATTTTTCTCTTCAATATAATGTGCATTGCCATCTTGGTGGCATTCAGCTGTGTTTCTATCAGTAACGCCTTGCCAGCCGCTCCTGCTTGTGACTGGCAAGAGTTTCACGTGAATGATATGGGCCCCACTTCAGGCCCAAACAAAAACGTTCCCAAAGGGATGTCTGGTTATTCTGTTGATGTCATGCCTCAAGATAATGCCAAAGGAAGTGCAAAGATATTCCTTCATACTGAAACCAACCGGACTTATATTGAATCATTCCACGCTCATTTTCCAAGTCCATTTATCGGAATGCACATTCATTACGGTGGGCCTAATGTGAATGGACCAATTGGCACGGTCTTCTGCGGACAAAAGCCGCTCCCCCATGTGCTGGATACCCACCCAGACTGCCAAGCTGCCAGAAACTTCGAATATAAAGGAGTTCCTTTCAAAGGCTCGAAAACCACACTTGACAGCTTTGCAGCGATTCTTCTGAATGGGCACCCTCAGGACCAATTGTATCTCAACTACCATACCAATGCTTCGTTCCACTTTTGGCAAGCTCGCGGAGATGGACCACTTGGGTTCATTCGTGGACAGGTTTATCCAGCCCAATTGCCCAAGGGAACATGCAGTAAGGGTCCTAACATGAATTAGATTTATCTCAGATGGACCAAGTATAACTTACAGAGACCCTCAAATATTTTCTTTTGAACGAACTATTATAGACAATAATAAAATAAAAAAGGTGGCGCGTGAGAAATGATGACGTTTGTAAAATTTTCTTTTCCATAGTCAATTTCGGTTGTGCCATAATTTTTTGTTTTTGTTTTGTGTTTTCTATATTTGTTTTTTTATATACATTTTTTCTTTGAAAAAGTTTTTTTTTTGTATTATTTCTTTGCTTTTCTTTGTTTTCTTTGTTTTTTTCTTTTTGTTTAATGAATCTTTTTATTGGTTTTGGGTCTGTTTATGTTACGTGTTGATTGGTTTCTTTGAGCTTTTTTTAAAAAAGAAAAACAAAAAGGGAAGAAGGGTTAGATTGAGATCGAGATAAAAGAAAAAAGACCGACTGGATTTTCCTTTCCCTTTCTTTTTATACATATATCTTTTTCAATCTTTTTCAAGAAGAGTGCCCAAATGGAGACTGGGCACAGGAAAAGCTGTATTAATAGTCTTTTCAATAGAGCAAATAGAACGAAAATGAAAACATCGATAAGTCGCTCTTCAGCTTCTTCTTCTTTCTCTAATCCACGCACACTATTCCCAAATTTCCCTTATAATGTTCTTTGTACAGTAATATTACCTCTTCTCTTCTCCTTCTTCTTCCTATCTGTTTCCTCCTTTCAAAGCGTGGCTGCTCGCGAAACTTTCTGCGGTCTCCCGGATGGTTCTTGCCCGCTCACCACAGCGTCTTTTGAAGGGGGCGAATATATTCAACGACTGAATATCCTTGGAGATCAAGTATTTTGGACGTACAGCTTTATGGTACGACTCCAAGCCCCTGATGGGATTATCTTCTACACCGGCCAGTACCCAGATTATATAGCCGTGGAAATGGTTAGTGGGATACTGATCATGCGAATGAACTGCGGGAGTGGGGAATTGACGCTGTCCACGGTAAATAGCGGAGTTAATATAATGGACGGTCAGTATCATAGTGTAAAAGTGGAAGGTGTCTTTCGGGAAGGGACACTGACTATCGATGACGGGGCATTCGTTGTAAAGGGAACTTCTCCCGGAACATTTCAATTTATGGAAACGGATGGAAAAGTCTTCGTGGGTGGTCATCCTAACGTGACTGTCCCTGAAAGTGATATTTCGCAGGTATTTGCTTCAGACTATGGTATTAGAGGCTGCGTTGCACTATTCAAAAGGGATTCGTTAGAGATGAGTCTTGCGGAGCATGACATAAACACAGCGCAGTTCCCATGTGTTGAGAGTTACTGCATGAAAGGAGATATGTGCTATGCTGACACCATTTCTGTGATTGGCGTGGGTTACACATTGTTGGCTGCATCCCCGGCTGCTTTTGAGTGGTCGTATTCCGTTGAATTCAAAACTGATGCCAGAAATGGGCTAATTCTTCATACTTCAAGGCGACATGATGCTATCACTATAGAGCTGGTTGATGGGCGATTGAAGGCAATTATAGACAATGGCTCGGGTCCTTTAAACCTTGAAATCCCGATCAAAGACTTCAGCGACTCGCATTGGCATAGTGTAGTGCTTTCCGGTAACCAAAGGGATATTGTTTTTTCGGCTGATAATACTCTATACAAGGTTGAGGGAGAAACACCTGGCTCGCACACATTTGCAAGCAATGATGGGTTGTTGTATATAGGGGGTCACGCTGACTTTCTAGTAGGTTCCCTAACTCATTTCAATCAGCACGTAAATTTCAAAGGTTGCATCAAGAACCTAACGTACTTGGGGCAGCCGAGAAACCTGGTGCAGGAGATGGTTGCTGGTGTAGAGGCATCCCCGGCTTGCGGTAATTATGTACCCCCCGTCATTTACACGCATCATATATGCTTTAACGACGACGGAACGTGTCCTTTTGATACAATCCATTTTCAAGGGAATATGTTTATGGAATATGAAGGAAGGATCAACTACGAATTATGGGAATTTTCAGTGAGCATAAAGACGGAAAGTACCAATGGAATTCTCATTTACACCGCAGGGGCCTCTGATCATATAACTTTGGAACTCTATCAAGGACATCTGCAGGCACGAATGAGTTGCGGAACTGGAGAGCTTATTCTTTCTTCTGAGACTAGTGGGATAAACATAGCGGACTTAAAGTGGCATACTATTACATTTTCTGGGAACCATAACCAGGCCGTTCTTACAATTGACGGTGCGTTTAGTATGAATGGAGTTTCTCCTGGACCAGGAGATGCGATAACAACGAATGGAAAACTGTACGTCGGAGGAATGGATGTGTATGTGTATGGGCAGACTCAAGGTGTCAGTGGAGGGCACACGATGGAAGGTTGCGTGGCTGGAACCATGCTAGATGGAGAACGTCTTAGCGACATGAAGCAAACAAGTGATGACTTGGGGGTTATTGCTTTTCCATGTCTTAGGACATTTTGTGTGTCTGATACTGGCAAATGCAGCTATAATGCTGCTGCCATTCCTCAATCTTCTGGTATTACCTACTCGAATGTTCCATCAAATCAAACAAGCTTGAAACTCCGATTTGGGTTTAAGACTTCCCAAGTAAACAGTCTTATCTTCTATTCGGGAAATAACCATGAGACATCATATTTCTCAGTACAGATTCAAGATGGTTACTTGGCTATCAAAATCGACGCTGGTGAAGGCGCAGTAGAAAGCAAAAGTCCATTGCGCATCAATGACAATCGATGGCACAATGTATCAGTGTCCATTGAAGGAAGTGATATGCTGACTGAAATTGACAATCGACTATACGTTATTGCCGGAATAATTCCTGGGTCTGAGCCTGTTATTAACACAAATTCTGTTCTTCATGTTGCTCATCACAGTAATCTCTCTTTACTGTACACGAGTGGACATGTACTGGTTAATGAATCGTTTAATGGGTGCTTCCGAGATCTTGAGCAGAATGAACAGCCTATTGCATCTATTGACGGAGTTCGTGTAGCAGCCGAAAAGATAACTATGTGTACTACTGAGGAACTATCTTTATTTGCGGGAAAATACGAAAATGTATATTGTTCATTTTCAAATGGAACTTGCCCAATTGATATAATACATTTCGATCCCCCAACACAAAGGATATATACGACAGAATCTCCTTTAGGGAACACCTGGAATGTATCTCTTTCCGTAAAAGTATTTGAAGAAAACTGTGTCCTTTTTGTTGTGGAAATGTCAAATGATTCATTTCTTTGGGCTGGCCTTAAAGCAGGCGGGTTAATTGTAGAGGCAGTGGATAGAAATGGAGATAGTTTCAACTTGACCTCGGACAGAGAAAGTTGGAGCTCTGTTAATGACGAGACTTATCACTATATCACGGTAGGGGTTGAATATGACCGACTTTTTGCTTTCGTGGATAACACAGGCTTTGTTCGGGGAAAGGGGAGTGAATTCCTTTACTTTGATGCAGCTTCTACCTATACTGTACGTTTGGGCTCCCTCGACAAGACTTTCACAGGTACTTCCGGAGCTTTGCCAAATCATTTTGCAGGATGTGTTCATAGACTTCAAATTCCAGATAAAAGTGCACCTTTGCATTTGTTTCAGAAAGACTTTTCCGATTTAAATCGCTATCCATGTAGCAGGGCGTTGTGTTCATACCAAGACTCTTCGTGCTCAAATGATACAGTTGTCTTTCCGGGAAGGCAGGACAGCTTTATTGAGCTTGAGCAGGATGTGGACGAATGGCTATGGGACATTTCATTTGCCATGAGAACAGAAACCAAAGATGGAGTTATTATATATGCTGGGACATATACCGACCATTTAATTCTCGAATTGGTGGATGGAACTTTGGAACTCAGATTTGATTGTGGCTCTGGGGAGGCTGTATTAAGCACTCTTCTGAGTGCCATTTCTCTGGACAATGGAGAATGGCATGAAGTGCGGATGAAAATAGATGAGCATCATGGCCATTTATACATAGATGATGGAAAATTTGTTATTGAAGGTCATAGTGGAGGGGACTTTAGAAAAATATCTTCATTTGGACTTTGGGTGGGTGGATTTATTCCATCTATGAACTCGGGTTTGTTGGGCGAAAAGCGGGGTTATGCAGGATGTATCAAAAACTTTACGTACAATGGTCTCGGCATGAATTTGGCCTTGGAGTATAGGCGTGAGGTTAATCGCTTACAGGTCTGTGATGTTTTGCATCCACCCGACCCCGATAACAATGCTGAAGAGTTTTGTCTAACAAAGGAAGGGAGATGTGATTACGGGACTGTCGCATTTAACGGGACAAGTGGTGTGATAATAGAGAACGGGCCTATCGACAGCCCCAGTTATTCTTTTTCGCTTTCATTTAAAGCCAAGCAATCCGGGGGAGTTATTTTCTTTTCTTCGAATGGAACCAGCTATATTTCACTCGAGTTGACCAACGGAGTTATTATTTTCCGTCACAATCCAGGAACAGGGGAAGCAATTCTTTCCTCGGCTGCAAGTGACCACTTTTTTGACGATGAAGAATGGCACTCAGTCGTATTTGCCGCAAATGGTACAGTTGCCAGTTTGGTAGTAGATGAAATCTTCTCATTTTCCAAAGAATTATCAGGAGAATCGCAAGCTGTTGTAACTGACAGGAAAATATGTATTGGCGGGATTGCAAATCAAAGCCATGTACAGTCGAGCGGGTCGTCAGTAAGCACTGCCTATTTTAATGGTTGTGTTAAAGATTTGAATAAGAATGGTGTCAACATTAGTCTGATAACTCAGGCAACCAAAGACTTGTCCAAAATGCCCAACTATCCATGCCTTCCACTTCCGCGCTCAAACGTTTCTATGACAGGCTGTTGCGCTAGTGGAGACATGTGTTCTTTAGATGTTACTTTCTATGATGGGAATGGTTACAATATCATTCCGAGAGCTCTGCCTCCAGTTTCTGGTGAAGCTTATTTTGAGCTTGCTTTTTCTTTCAAAACGCGAGCAAACTACGGCATGATTTTCTATAGCGCAAATATGGACGCTCAAAACTACCTAGTTGTGCAGATGATAGGTGGAATGATAGTTGCTTCAATTCAAGTTGGAAATGGAGAAGTTACCTTACATTCTGACCAGAGTCTCGCCCTTGCCGACGGTTTCTGGCACAATTTGACCTTGGTGATGGATCAAACAACAGTAACTCTTTTTGTTGATGAAGGAAAAGTAATGGAATCTGACCTTTATACAGAAGGTTTGACCGGACTGTCTATTGGTAGCTTTATCCAAGTAGGAGGCCTTAAGAATTTTAGCGAAACATTGTTATCAGAAATTTTTTCTCCAATTGGATTTAAAGGGTGTGCAAAAGATATTACTATTAATCAAAAATACTTTCATCAGCTATGGGACTCGGACGAAAATATGGGTCTAATGAAGCCTGGAATGGAGAGCCCCGAACCAGGAACACCCATTCAATGCTATGGAAGTACCTCTTCATGCCCAATGGAAACCGCATCTTATGGCGGGGATTCCTTTTCCAGGTTTACTGTTCATCCACTTACAACCGATTTTACAATATCCTTAAGTATACGAACAACGAGCGCATATGGAACTTTGGCATATATGACTGACGGTGATTCGGATTATTTTGCACTGTTGCTTGTAAGTCATCGATTGGCACTGAGAGTTGGCGTCGAAGGGGCAAAAGGTACTATAGATTCTGAACTATTAGCTGACACTGTGACGGTAACAGATGGCGTGTGGCACGAAGTGTCAGTTGGCGTAAGTGAAGGATATCTGTTTATGGTCATAGATGGCCACAATGTGCAGTATGCTGGTTCTCTTGATTGGAATAATCTTATCGACACAAACCGATTGCTATTCATCGGTGGAGTGAGTTCCTATCTTCATGACACTATCGAGAATACACACAATTCCGTTAATTATGCGGGCTGTGTCCGTAACATCAACTTCAATGGCGCAGAACTCAGTCAGGTGTGGCATTCCGATCGCTCGTTGGATATTATTCGACCATGTATGCAGCCTTTGGTTAGATCTGGAACACCTGTATCCTGTTACGATACAGGAGAGTATTGCCCCCTTTCGTCAGTGCAGTTTGGGTTTAGCGGCTATTCGGCCTTTGCCATTGGAGACCTTTTTAATTATTTCAGACTTTCTATTGATTTCAAAACAACTGATTCGTACGGAGTAATGATGTATTCTTCCCGTGGTGGGGAATACTTCATTTTGGAGATGGTATCTAATGTTCTCGTAATGAGGTTTGATCATGGAACAGGGCAAGGGATCGTTTCCTCGGACATGTCTGGCATGGTTCTTAATGATGGACAATGGCATTCTGTTGTTCTAGAAGTAAGCGCGAAATTGGGGAGGATGGATATCGATCACGGTCAGTTTGTAGCTACAGGGAATTCTCATGGATCTGCATTTGGTACAAAGTATGACTCCGACTTGTATGTTGGAGGGGTCACCACAATTCCCTTTGGAGAAATGGAAACTTACAACTACCAGAATTTCTCAGGATGCATGCGAAACTTTAAAGTTGGTCAGATAAGCAAAGAGCTAAAGTTTGATGCCAGAGAGTCTGTTGGAATAGACCTTCCCTGTGCCAAGCCACTTGCCTCTCCTCGAAGTACTAGACTGTGTCAAGGGGGATCATGCACTGTAGAGTCAACCTTTTATAGCGGAAGCTCCTTCATGGAGTTCAAGAGAATAGTTCTTGGTACATTCATACTCGGCTTTGATTTTGCTACTGAAGACAACTATGGATTGATATTTTACACAGGATTTGAACGCATCTACGCAATGGGTTACTTGTTTGGCGGTCATTTGATAGTAACCGTACAGATTAATGAAAAAAAATCGTTCATTGTTGTCGAGAGAAATGGGCTTAATGCAACTGATGGCCTTTTCCATTCAGCACTGGTTAATATCACCAACAGCAAACTCGAGGTAATCATTGACAATATATTTAGCAAGTCTGTCACCTGGGATATCTCTTCTCATGTGATTCTTAACAACGCAAAACTTTATTTCGGAGGCCACCCGTCCATAGGTTCAGTAGCAGGTTCTGAGAATTTAAATCACACTGTTGGTTTTAATGGTTGCTTAAAAAACATTGTCGTTGAAACAGATCCAATTAATCAGTTGTGGGATTATGACAATGCTCATGCACAGGCGTATACCTGCCTGGCTCCCCCAAGGCAGCACCACCCCGTGGATTTTGGCTACTGTCAAGACAGATGCTTTTTAGACTCTTTACGAATTGACCCCGAAGGTCTAGTGCATTACAACATTGATGTTAGCCAGGACCAAAATTTTCGTGTCTCAATGCATTTCAAAACTCCTTATAATGAGGGGGTTCTTCTTCACGTTGTCACAACTGGTGACTTTTACTTTGTCGTCGAACTTGTTGGAGGCAAAATGATTGCATCTATGGGAAATATCAATAACAATGAACTTGAACGAGATCGCATAATGACTGAGAATATGGCTTTAAATGTTTCAGACAGTAAATGGCACAGCTTCGAATTTTTTGTCAATGAAAGTATCATAGCGTTATCGATTGATGATGGAGTTACTTTTCATGAACTGAAAGAGCTGTCCGAAATAGTTACTTTTGCGGAGCCCCTTGAAGGGTCTGTGTGGGTAGGAGGAGTAGATAGCTGGGAAAATTATCCCAACCGCTTTTTTCATGAGTATCATTTCACTGGCTGCGTGCGAAATCTCACTGTGGACCGCGAAAAGAAGCATTTCTTCTGGGACGCACCAGCAATGAAAAGGAACACCAATTTGGATTGTATAGATCCCCCAGGCGTTGAAGTCGATGCTACAATTAGCTGCATAGATACGACATGTGATAAGGACGTTACCTCTTTTAAAGGTTACGGGTACCTTGCCAGTTCTTCTATTACACCAGGTAGCACATGGAAGGTAGAGTTTGATGTCAAAACAGCAGCAAAGTATGGTATTGTTTTCGCGACATTTGGTCACTTAACTTCAGAGCATTTGGTTTTGGAAATGTTATCTGGCGTGTTTGTCTTACACTGGCGAGCCGGGGGAGCTGATGGATTGATACACACTGACCTGGACCTCCCACTAAATGATCGTCAATGGCATAGCTTTGTGATTGAAGGGAAGGATTCATCAATCTCTCTAACTGTAGACAATGGTAACTTCAGTGAAATAGTGCATTTACACGGAGCAGATCAATCCCTAGACACTGGCAGTATCTGGTATCTAGGCGGGATACTCAGTCATCGAGAGGTTGACAATTTGCCCCCAAATTCTTTGTTAAACCATCACAATTTCGTTGGCTGTCTCAGGCGCATGAAAATGAATAACAAGATTTTTGACTTGGTAACCAATCCATTTTTCGGCATTGGCAATGAGTATCCATGCTGTCCACTCGAGACTACAACTTTACGTGGTGAGCAACATGGAGTATATAAGGCTTTACAAAGGTCAGACGAAGATATAAGCAAAAATATTTCTTTGGCTTGTAGTTTCACATTTAAAACAAAAGAAGAAAATGGTATCCTTCTTGGGCTGGGGAAGCACCCAGTGTATGTTTTTCGACTGTTGTTAATTGATTCCTTGATTGCAGCCGAGTTCAACGTTTCCGGATCTGAACCACTACTTCTCTCTCCTTCAAGGAACGGGGAGCAAGTCGCCTTTAGCGATGACTTATGGCACAATGTTTCGTTTTCAATACAAGGAAACATTAGCTTTATTCAAGTGGATGATTATACATGGGAGTTTTTGGTAGATTTTGAAGGGTACAACACCTCTATAGCGAGTCATCTTAATACAACTGATACCTCACACCTTTTTATAGGCGGGCCCAAGATTATGAACCAAGAAATCCCTTCATTTAATGGACACATGCGTTATTTTAAATGGAATCACCAACACATTGACTTGTACTTTGACACGTTGGAAAACTATGGGTTGGTTCACAGGTGCGTAGCTGATCCAGATAGCGGGGAGATTTCTGTTGATTGTAATGGAGAACACTCATGTCCTCTTAATGCAGGAAGTTTCATACGAGAAAGCTTCGCCACATTTGAAGTCCAAACACCCGATGATGAATTTAAGATTGATTTTAAATTTAAAACTGTCTATTTCTATGGGGTTTTGTTCTACAACAAAGACGAACATGGTGATGATTTTGTACTATTTGAGCTTCTGTCGGGCCGCCTTCTAATGCGTTCATTTTCCAACGGCAATATAGCTGAAATGATCTTTGTCCAGCAGAGTTTCTCAGATAATACATGGCACCACGTCGACTTTATGCGGAACACAACCCATATCCACGTATCTCTAGACGACAACAAATTCACAGACACCCTTGAAGTGGGCCCAATGCACTACCGGCCAGATGAATTCACCCAAGTCTATCTGTCCCGCGCGGCCATCACAGGGTCAGGGCACGCAAGGAAAAAAGTTGACTTTACTGGTTGCATAACTGACATAAAAATCAACACACACAATTACGAGCTCTTTGCCAAGAAATTAAATACAACAGCGGTTGAATTCCCCTGTGTGCAGAAAGAGAAAATCGACAGCCTAGAAGAGCTGACTATTTCCCGCAAAGTTCTCACGGATGTTGACTGTTCCAGCGGTACCTCCGAATTTCCAACAACAGTTGAGGCCTATTTTGGTGGAGTATATGTACCGCACCAGTTCGCTGATTATTCCGCTTATTTGAGCTTCCAGACACACTCCTCTTACGGAGTCCTTTTCCAGTATGAATATTCGACGGGGCACTACTTGGGGTTAGCCATCATATCCGACCATCTTGTCTTTTATGGGCGATTTGGCGGGCAGAGGGTTTCTTTATCTCATCCTACACTGGTGACTCTTCAAGAATGGCATCACGTCGGCCTTTCTATTATTGGTCAGCAAATTTCGGTGACTTTCAATGGGAACACTTTGTATTTGACAAAGGAAGGGGGATTCACCAGCGATACCGATAGCTTTGACTCTGTTCTGTTCTACTTGGGCACGTCCTACGATCGGCAACTGAGGTTGCATGCGTCCGAGTCCATCCCCGTGGATAAATTCCGTGGATGTATTCGAAATTTGAAGCTGTCGGCGACTTTTGGCAAGAAAATTGTTGAATACGATAGTCCTTTTCAAGATCCTGACGAGGTATTGATCATGTAGAATAGAAAGAGAAAGGAAATTTAAAAGAAGAGGGAAAAAGCGAAACACGAAACACAAACAATAAAAGTTTTTTTAAGTTTTATCAAATCACATTGTCTTTTCATATTTCCCAATGAATGAATTGCAGCTGGTGCAGTAATGATTCGCGTCTTTGAGATCAGACATACAGAGAGGAATAGCGGCCAGACAGCACAGCGCACAGAAGGAAGTAATGAAGCACACCTGCATCATGACGAGAATCAAGACAAAGACAAGAGTTAAAATAAAAGCAAAGATTAGTACACATTGTTATTGTTTCTCAAGTCACTAAGATCTACTTACCGTTCCAGCAGTAATCCACATACAGCTCCCACCTAGAAAAGAGAAATAATATAAAAGAGTTCAAATTTAAAGAGATGTCAGCAAACCACATATCTATCCAACTCCACATTCAAATCAAAACCACAACCTCTTTAACTCACCTTCATATTCCACCCGCGTAATACCCCTATGGCCGCAATGTGGGCAAATCACCTCCTGAGGTCTATGTGATAAGCCTGACATCGACCCAACCCCCGTGGTGACGATTGTCGTTGTCACCTGCTGAGGAGGAGGGGCTGGCGGATACGGGCCTCCCTGGCCTTGGGGATAGGCTCCCGGGGGTCCCTGCTGCTGCATCCCGGGAGGAGGATAGGCCGGGGGAGGTGCTGTGTAGCCGCTTTGAGGGGGTGGAGGACCTGTAGCGGAGGGAGGGTAGACAGAGGCTGCAGTTGGTGGTGCAAATTGACCTGCACCTTGAGGAGGGTCCTGAGGGGCTCCATAGGAAGGTTCTTTCTTGGAATCACTCATTTTTTTTTTTTGCCTGGGGTTTCGAGCTGATAAATAATATATTAAATATAAATAAATTAGTTGATTAACCTTGATTAATTGATCGGTAATAGACTGAAATGCACAATTTGTAAATCTTAATTA
>PDIM01010266.1:154387-169466 GCA_002811675.1 Ichthyosporea sp. XGB-2017a | reverse complement strand
ATGAGTGATTTAAACAAACCCGAGGCTTGGTTTAATTTTGAAATCCCCCAATAACCCACACAAACAAGAAGTAAGTTCCAGTTATGGGTGACCAAGGGGATTTGGATGTCGAGGCCAAGATGGTCGAGAGGGAAACATTAAAAGAGGAGAAGGATGGTGCTGCAGTCGAGACGAGCAAGGAAGATTTGACTGTGCCGTCAAAGAAGAGATTGTTTGTGGGGAATATCCCGGACAGGGTGGGTACGGATGAGCTTCGACAGAGATTGCAACGATATGGAGAAGTGACTGAGGTTGATTTTGTTCAGAAATCTAAATCTAATATTAGCCAGAATAGATTTGCGTATGTAAATATTGTAATTTCAACAGCGGAATTGCTGAAGCTTCGATCTGTATACCAGAAAACTAAATGGATGGGGAAAATGCTCCGATTGGAGATTGCAAAGGAAAGCGTTTTTGATAGAATTAAACGTGAGCGGGAAGAAGCAAATGCAGCTAAGGGGGGAAAAGAATATAGCAAAGAAAATGATGACATGGAGATGGTCGAAGAAGAAGAAGAAGAAGAAGAAGAAGAAGAGGAAGAAGAGCCAAGGAATGAGGTGATGGGTGAAGGGGAGAGTATTGCCAAAATGAAGGCGCAAAAGGAAAAGAAAAAGAAGAAGAAGAAGGCGAAAGACAAAGGATATGTGGAAGCCGGTATACTTTCTGAACATCAAGAACCGGTCACTGATGAGACAGCCAAGGATATGGAGGGGTGGAAGATTGGGTCGCGGTTTGGTAGAGCGTTTCTGCCTGTGAAGATGCGAAGACGTGACCGGAAAAGAATTATTGAAATAGATCCTTCAAAGAATTCAAACAGAATTAAAAGGTTTAAGAATGATGCACAAAATGCGGTTGAGACGCCGTTAAAGAAGTTGAAATGGTTTGGTGAAGAGTATATTGGGGAAAATGGGGCCAACGATAGCGAGGCTGAAACCAGCACTGAAGACGATGAAGATGAAGTAAAGTCAGAAGACGGGATGCGAAAGAAAAAAATATACACAAGGGTCCCGGAAGAAGCTGGGGATGAAAGGAGTGACCGTGCAGCTGTCAAAGGGGTAGATGATGATTCCAGGAAGCTTACAGATAATGAAAAACGTTTGGAAGCGTTGAAGCAAAAACGCTTGCAGAGCAAGCAGAGTAATTTCAAAATATCGATGGGACTTAATAACGAAGTTTTGAATTCCAAAATTAGGTTTGGGGATGTTTCCGAAGAAGAAGAAGAAGAAGATACTAATGATGACGAGCAAACTAGAGATGCTCCCTCCGAGAATGACGTAAAGCCTTTGCCTTTGAAGCATGATGAACAAAAGAAGTTTTTATTTAGCGATGATGAGGGAAGTGATGAAGAACGTTTTGAAGATCATCATAGCGTGGATGAAGATGATGAAAAAATGCATGGTACAAACGATAACGAAGACGGCGATAACGACTTCGCTATTCGCAAAGTGTTTGAAGGCAAGCATGGTGTTGATATGATGAAGCTTCAGCGATCGTATGGTACAGATGAGCGTTTTCGTTTAGACGAACGTTTCGCAGAGTCAGATGATGAAAATGAAGAGAGTAACCAAACTTCTGGTTCCGTACAGGTACCATCTGCCGAGGGCAAAGAAACCGATGAAGTGGAAGACGAAATTTCTATCAATCTAAAAAAGGAGAGGGAAATGTCTATGAGCGTTTTGAAGCAAATGATGCCTTCCGTTAAGTTTGATCAGTTGGAGACTGCGAGCGACCCATCAAAATCCGTTTCATTTGAAGAGGCCGCAGCCCAACAAAAAGGCAAAGTCTCATTCTTTAAGGATATTCGCAAACTCCAATATGACCCAACCAAAGATGATGCTGAGGAATATGAAATTGAGCAACCTAAGGCAGCACCAAAAGACGTCAAAAAGGATGTATTGGGTGGCGATGAAAAAGAAGAGAATCCTAGTTCTTCTAGTTTGCCTGTCGTATCACAAGAACGATTTTTTAGTGTAAATACTACTTTTAATGACTTGTTTTCTACAAAGAAGGACAATGAAAACAACTTTATGAGTTCCATTTTCGGAGATGGATTTGCATCCAATGAACCTACAACAGCAAACACGTCCTTGTTTGCACCTCCTGATGTAAGCGATTCTGTGGCAGGAGAGACTGTGGTGGAAGACACCTTAACTGCGAATGTACCATCATCCAAAGATGATTCATTGGCCGTTTCAACGGCACCGAAAGATCCCTTCAAGCGAAATCACTTTCTGTTTTTCCATTTTGATGACAGCCGATTTGAAAATAATGCCATTACTGTGTCTGTGCGTGGCCAGTGCAAATTTCGTCGTAGTGAAAATATAGATTCCATCACAGAAAAATGGAAGTCTGTGCGGGAGGGATTGACCAAAGAGTTTCGATCCAAACACAAGACCTCAGTAAGGAGAAATAACCAAATGCAAAGAGAAAAAATTTTGTAAAAAGAAATTCAAATAAATGAGAACTCTTGACGAGATCAGAATTGAGCTGGGCTTGCGGCCCTTACTTAGAGGACGTTTTTTGTGTTCCATGTTCTGACAGCAATACTACAGTTTACAGGCAGGAAGAATAATGTTTCCTAAAGGTGAAGACCCTTACTTGAAAGATCATTGTGCTCATTATTTGACCTGTTGGGTTTTTATTATCATCAATCTTTCTACGTTGAATCCCCATTCTCTTCCGATATACACTCATCTGCTTTCTGCTGCCACATTTTCCTGTTGTATTTAAGTCGATCATTAAGTTCCTGTGCTTCCGGGAAAAATCCACCCAAAAGCTCAAAGGCAGGAGCACATATGAAATCAAAGAATCCTATCTGAAGTTTGGGGATATTATTTGAGTTTGCTCTGTCGTTGTTTGGATTGAGTACCTTTCCAAAATGTTGTTTTTCCAAGTCTCCTTGATCGAAAAACTCTTCGTAAATTAGCCCAGCTGTACGTTGCTGCATGTCCCACCCTTTCGCTGCTGCACAAAGGTCCGAGCATGTCATCAACATTCCAATCAAAACATCGCGGTGCTCGGCTTTGCTCTGATCAAACGGAATTTGCTCGACGCCTGATGTGGGCACAAACTTCTTAAATTTTTCTCTGTTTGAAAAGTGATAAGCAAGGTCAGTATGCAAGATAACTCGCTCTATGTCTTTGACAACTTGCTTTTGCTCTTCGAGTTCCAATGTCTTCAGAACATTCATATCATCTCGTTTAAGAACTACGTTATTGAAAATGTTAAAATGGTGACGTTCCATTATACCTGACTCCCCATAGCACTGGGATAAATCCGACCCCACTGCCTTTAGATAGCTGTTCGTTAGGCCGCGATGGTCAATATCGTGGGCATATGCTCCCAAAATAAAAGCAAGAAGCTCGTACTTTGTCAAGTACTTCTGGAGGCTGAAACGTCGAACCATACAATATGCCATGTTTGTTACAACCAGCGCATGGCCATAGTTGTGGTAGGCCGGTGAGCGATACAGACTGCGAACGCCCAAGATAAGCTTGCATAAAGTCCCTCTATCCAATCCGAAGCCGTCAATAAGTTCTAGATCTTCAAACATATGGTAAAGGAGTCTGCATTTTACGTTATCGTCATACAGACGAGGATTAAAGTCGAACTTGCGCATTTCAGCAAGCGGTAGTTCGTCGCCACCTTCTGTTTCTTGCATTTTCCTCACCTCATCGCTTTTAGCAGAAGCTGTGTATTGACACAATTCGTGAAATACACCCTCCTGCGCTTCCATTCTTGTCATTTCCTTTCCCATCTTCTCAAATTTCAAGGCAATAGTAAAGTACATGGCCAAGCCCCTTGCAAGATGCCTGTCAGCAGATCCAAAAAACCCATCTTTGTTCAAAAGCTCAGCAACCCCCAAGCAATTAATGTGAGCACTGACGACATCATTGCTGCATATCGGAATGCACAAACAATTCCTTGTAGTAACACCGAATTTTGTATCATATCCATCATGGAACCGAACATCCTCATATACATTATTGCAGCACACCAACTGGTTCGTAACTTGCGAAAATCCCGCAATCCCTTCAGTAACCTTCTGACTATATATCGCCTTGCCGGTTCCATCATGCAGAACCAGACTATTTGTTTCGGCATTAAAGATGTAGACGTTGCATTTTTCAACTTCAAACTTATCACGACACAAAGAAGCCAGTGCATTGATACATCGCACATATGAATCGTCCTCAAATGCAATTGACTTGTTCATTTCCAGTCGGTTAACAATTTCTTTTGCTGCAGTGACATAAACGGAATCGTCCAGTTGAGCCGCTTTTTCACCATCATTGGAACCGTCCTCCCCCAACTGAGACGACGTCCACGAAATCTTTCTCTTTGTTTCCTCCTTTTCACATAATCTGCTATAGATATAAGACAAGTGGGTGGATAGCAGCTCAAGATCCCTATGCAGCTGCACATTTTCCACATTGAAATTGTCATGATGACCTGCTACAATCTTTGTCACCATCTCGACGACCAATGAGGGTCTATCTCCACTGGCATCCAGAACAGGAATTAACAAATGGCTGAAATCATCAGTTTTAAAGAGGCTGGTAGTGGAGGATTCCACACATGTGCTAAAAAATAGAACCAACAAACAAAAAACAAAAAACAAGAATCAGGATTGTCAATATGACTAAAAGGCAAAATAATAGAAGCCATTTTAAGTTCAGCGAGGTACTTTACCTGTAAGGCACTTCTGTAATGGACACTTCGGGATATGAAGATCCCATCAAGGCCGGAATCATCACATTATCTTCATATTTGCATACAAATAACTTGATCTGATCACAATTAGACAATCTCTGATACTCCAAAACAATCTTTGAGAGCAAATCATTCTTTGTGCGGGATGAATTAAACTCCAAAAGCGCCTTATTGATGAACGTCAACCTCCCGGAAATGTTTGCTTGGGTCCTCTGCCTGGAAATCGATCCCGAAAACCTTCTTCCTCCTCGATTTTTCCTCCAATGAGGCGCCCCTCCATTGCCGTTGTTATTATTATTATTGTAATCACTGTTGTTATTGTTATTGTTATTGTTATTGTTATTGTTATGATTGGGTTGGCTCCCACTGTTTCTTCTATTGCGATTATTATTGTTATTATTATTATTATTATTATGATGGAAATAATGATTTCCATTGTTACTATTATTACCATTATGGGTTTCATTTAGATCCCTCAGGTGGCTTGTCATACTTTGACGTCGATTCTTCCTAACATATGGTTGCTGGTTGCTGTATTGTAGATTCCCATACCCTCCTCCTTCATTGCTTGCTTCATGGTTGGAATGATTGTTACTATTCCTCCTTTGTTGATCCTCCTCCATGGCGAAATTTTGATTAATAAATGGATTTAACCCCCCCTTTTTTGTTGATTTCTTTTTTTAAAAAAAAATGAATTACGGAAATAAAAATCTTTTTTTTTTTTTTTTTTTTTTAAAAATTGTTTTTCTTTTTTTTTTTTTTTTTTTATTATTTCTCATATATTTTTTTAAAATAGTTGTAAGTCCCTTAAGCGACTACAGTGCTGTGATGTGATCGGGGGCCGGGGAAGTAGCAGAATTGGTCTTTCTGCAAAAAAGGGGGGATAAGCCTCCTAGGGTCTTCACCGGTTTCACAAGAAAAAACCTTTCTTTGAAAATTTTCGTGGAGTGAAATAAGTCGAACAAAGGCATATAGATATTGATGACCATCATTTATCTTACTTATCACTCGACCGCATGGAGTATTTTTCGAGAAAATTGCCGAATTCTTGTAATATTCAAATGATTTCACAAACAGTGTTACATATTCTTTCACCTCATCATGGGGAAATCCAATTGTTTCTAAACGCCTTAAAAGCATACCAGTTCGCTCCTCTACTGCAGTTTGATCCGGTTCGGAAGAATAATCACAATATCCCAACATATAGTCAAGAAAAGTAAACAGATTTCCATTATCGTTCAGGTACCTGTTCAAGTAACTCCAGTCGATGCGAAGACCGCTGTTACGAATATTAAAGCACGCACCTACAGGCATGTTGACATATTTTAGCAGATGGTTACCTGCACAGAAGAGATTTTCCTTAAGGTTATGGCGGGCAATCAAATTGCTTTGATCAGTGGGTAAGAAAGTAAGTAACCTAGGCACAGCGTAGGTAAAGAATAGAGATTGGCCCAAAAAGGCCTTGATGGAGTCTGATGTCATCAATTCCCCTGTGTTTTCTATAGCCCAGTTGCTTATTTGCGAATCGTAAGGAATTGGGGTTGGGTCGACGGTTGGGCTGTTTCCTAAATTTTTTTTGACAAGCAAGTAGGCACTGTAGCCATAATCATATATGACTGGAATGACTTTGCTCTTCAAAAACGTGGTGAAATCCTCAATGTTATTGAAGGTGTCTTTTACATTGTCTGTGATGCATTTAAAATAACCTTGAAGTTCAGCGTTTACTTGGGTATGCGCTAATGATTTTAAAGGAGAAGAAGAACGGGTAAGAAAATTGTTTGTACTCTTGAAAAACTTTCTCAAACTCCCATTCGACAGGCAAACTTTCTCGATCAAATCTTTTTCATTAGCCGAATAACTTTCCCTGTTCTTCTTGTAGTCTTTACATAGTTGACCTGCACCTCTTCGAGAAATACCTTTCTGTGAATGTAGATAAAAAAGCATCATTAAGAAGTCAAATATCTGCACCGCTTTTTCAAATAGCAACAACCCTTGCTCTTCTTCAGCCATATGTATCTTATTAAGACGCTCAGTGGCAAGGCAGTATAGAGTTCCAACAACTTTAGAAACCTGTGGTGTGACTGGTGGCTTTAGCTGTTTTCGCGCTAACCACATAAATCTCTCGGTATCGCGCGTGCCAACAAAGGTCAAGACTTCAATAAAGGATTGTAAATGTGGTCTCACGTTGTCTATCAGATGGTCTGCTGTAACTTGCTTAAGAACTTCAGCAGTCAGTTGTCCACGATACTTTTGTTTCAAATACTTATTGAACTTAGCTTGGTTTTGCAATTTTGTTTTCATAGATTCAATGTTGAACGAGCCAACTTTAAAGGTCACCTTTGATGTTCTTTTTAAGGTGTTTTTAAGATATTCTATACAGGTCCTCATAGTGTCATAGTTCTTTTGAAGACATTTCTGAACATCTTTGTGTTGATCAGTTCCTGCATTATGGTACCACGCACCTCTCTGTAATATACTTCCGATGCTTGAATATACATTTTTCATATTCTCCTCTGGATCAAACTCCCAAAGCTCATGACTGAAACGGTTTGAGTCATGATAAATTATGAAACGGGGTGTTACAATGAGGGCAGTCTGATGGGAGCCATCGGAACAAACAGAGTGGCTGTTTGACTTCTTCTCGCAGTCCACAGGGCGGGTAAGGTGCTCAATCTGGTATTCTCTTAAGTTAACCTTGTAAAACTTATATGTCACCGGAATGAAAGCAAACGGATAGTCTGGAGAGATTGTTGTAAAAATCTCTTTGATATCCAACGCAATTTGTCGTGCGCTAAGGATTTTGTCATATGTTTCAGTGGAATAGCGAACAAATAAATCTGGAAGCTCATCCAGGAACGCCTCATTCCCGTTACCCTGCCCGTCAACTTCCAGCAAGTCGGGTAGATTATTCTTGGTTATCACATTGGCAATTGATTGGACTAGGAGAACAGCGTCAGCTTGTATCTCCCATAAATGAAAGAGATACCCCTTGTTGTAGACTTTACTGAGCATGTTCGAATACCCTTTTGCAAACAGCGTGGCATTTTGTCCTCCGTAATTGAACAATAAATGAAGACCAATGACTGTGGTGATGCCAGCACAAAATCCCCCTGGCCTTTTATCCTGGTTCTTAGTCTGTGACACCAAGTGTTTTGGGGGATTCAGAAAGGAAAAGGCATTGTGGATTGTCAAACGGTTTCTTGGTTTTGTATGGCGAACATTTCCAGCAAACGACCCCCGCGAGTTTGAGTCGTTGAACGGGGGCAGGTCCTCTGGCCATGCCGCTTCCATACAATTACACAGATGGAGCACACCACACAGCAGCAGCAACACGAAGCACCACAACAACAGTCGATTAAGGCCCATGAGTTAGATTTTTAGACCAATACGAGAAAGATCCGGTGGAAATAATGGAGATTTTTTTTTTTTTTTTTTTTTTTACACACTCACGGTACTGCGAACAATTTATTGGTTTCTTCACCAAAGCCCTTAAGTGGTGGATGGAAGGAAGCAGTAATACTGTTGAAGTTTGTTCTTTTTGATAACCCAATTCCAATCGTAGCCCTAATATCTTCAATGCCTTAGCAACCGGCAACCAGCAGTGTTTTTTTCCTTAGCAACCAGTGCGTGAATAATCGAGCGAGCTTGCGAGCGATTCCTCCTTACTTAAGCTGGAAGTCGTGTAGCGACCACCACGTTCCACGGCTTCTCCTTCTATTAGATTTGGCTCTGTTCTTTATCAGGACGTGAGTCCCCTTCAGGGAAAAAAATACTCAAATTGACAACGTGAGCTCACACGTGTCCACAAAAATCCATACAGGAACAGGGTGCCGAGGACATGTGCTATAGAAAAAAAAAAAAAACGCATGAAGCCTGTAATTTGCAATTTGACTCCACGACACGCGCGCAGTGCTGACCAATCCGGTGCAGGGCTCCATGGACCATCCACCTTCCACGGATTGCATAACAACGGGGGGAAGTTGTGCAATACGTCTTTGTATGAGAGGGAATCAAAGTTTGTTTTGGTAAGTTGAGCTCCAGACGTTTTATAATTGGGCCTCTGCAGACCCATCTGGGGTATGAGTCCATAACAGCCACGCTTTTTATTGCCTTTCTTGCATTTTCCTTGGTGTTCTTTGTTCTCGATGCAAAAGATGGAACAGGATCACATGTTTCATGGCTATGCAATGGACTTCTTTCGGGAGTTCTTTACAAACAAACTTTAAATAAATTTCATTTCCAGTTCTATGTTTGTTTTTGTGAGCAAGATTAGTAAAGGGATTCAAAGATCAACATATCCACAATGATGAACATTAAGATCCCAATTGTTGTATTCTGTTTGGTTGCAGTATCAGTGTCCTTGGCACAGCCGCTCGTCGAGCAGGACGTGTCCAAGGGCTGGGACTCCAAAACTGCGTGGGGGTTTAAAATAAAAGGAAGGGAATCTTCCCATTATCCTGAGCGAGCTTCTTGTTACTACGGTATAGTCAACTGTATTAAGGAAAATAACGCTTATACGTATAGATGTGAACTTAGGCAAACAAAAGGAGCTAGTCGAGATTGCCCGCCACCAAAGTCGAATTTTTTCGATTTGAACCGCTCTGGCAAGTGTGAAGTGTCTTACAGTGAGCTAAAGTTGGAAAATCCAACCCATCCTATTCCTGAATCTGCAACGGTGAAATTTGAAATCATAAATAGCAAAATCTCTATTGTTCGATTTCCTTCATTTGCATACAGTATAGTTATCACACAGAGATAACCAAAGCCATCTCGTTGGTGTTTGGTGAGTTCTCTCCTGAACATAGACCTGCGTTAGGTAGAGGCATTTCCAAAGAATAAAAGGATGTTCTCTAACGAAAATTTGTTCAAAGTCACTACCTGCAGTCATCTGTGCTTCTCTCCAAGTTGGATATGTTCGTCCTAAAAAAAAGTGCTCCCGTTTGCAACAAGTGTCAGCAGGGGACTTGTAGAGCAAACATTACGAAGCAGTAGCAAAGGGCAAGCTAATTTTCATACCCTGTTTGTGCTGTGCCGCTAAGTAACTCCTCCAAATGTCAAAGAGCAAGGTGGTGATGTGGTGATGACCATTCCATATGCGACTTTTATCGTGGGCCTCTGGTGCTAGTCGCTCTGTGTTGAGTGGAGCCTGTGCAGATGAATTGAACCTGAAACGTGATAGTAGCCGAGTGAATGTGAAGCTAGGGGATGACAAGGTGTTAAGACATGTGGATGAAACAAGGAGTGTGGCTGTGGAGCATGATTCTGGTTACAAGACAATTTGTGATTTCATTGTGTTACCACAAGTAACCTCCTATGAGTGCATAATGGGCCGTGACTCGATCCTTATGAAGAGGAGAAGACTGACGCGTTTATTCCCTTTTAAATATACAAATATTCTAACATATGAATTTAATTACCCTTGTTCTCTCCCCCGAGACCCACATCCAACCAAAGGGACGAGACGATTGACCTCCTGAACGCGTGCCCACTGATTCTCAGCCTAGTTTCCCTCGGGGCCAATGCACGATGGGATACGGTTATGGAATTCTTTCTGGACTGTCCACGATGGACAGTAAACTGCTTTGGTACTGCTTGGAAAGCGAGAAATGGTTTCTTCTGCGGGGACGAGGAAGTGCCGAACGCCGAACAACTCATTCAAAACGTTCGGTGGGAATGGAACGCTCGGAATAAAGCACAGGAGGAGGATAACGGTATATAAACAACTCTGGCACCGGTTCCTGGGACCAGGTTTTAGAAATATCTATAACACAAAGAAGAGAAGACTGTTGAATCGGTAAAGAACCGTAGTACTGATGGAGGTGAAGGCCGTATTGATTATAAGGAACATGCTATTCTGATGAAAAGTATACAAAAAGCCCTAGATAGGAACCTTGCCATTCCGAAGAAGAATTTCTGTAACATGCCTGATAGTGTTATCAAATTGTAATTGAAGAAGGAAGCCCCCGTGATATGACACAAAGCCAGAATTCCCAATACAAAGTTTAAACATGGTAGGGATGCTACAATTCAGGAAGGTGGGGACCATCAGTTCCGGGTACATCAAGTGTGCTTTGTCAAGTCGGATGGTATTCAACAGGATGGCTCATCGAATCTGGTTTTGTTGGCTAAAAATACAATTAATTTCCAAATATGTCATTAATTATCTTTTTTGCTAAATAAGGATATAAAATAAGCAAAGTATGCTATATTTGGAATTTTCCTTAATTTTTCTTTTTTTTTTTTTCGTTACTTTAACAAGGTACACTTTTTTTTTTTTTTTTTGTTTTTTTTTTTTTTTAATTATATTTTTTTCAAAGAAACAAAATCAACTTAAAAGTAAATAATTTTCCAAAGCTGGACTAGAAAAAGAAAAAAAAATCAATTAATAGAAACAAAACAAAAACAAAAACAAAAAAGAAGTCACACATAGAAACTAAAAGAGATGGAGCATCTACAGCAAATTGCTCTGGACCGGGCACAAGGGAACACGCCGCAGCTTCTTGGACGGGAGGAGGAGATGCTATGTGTACAGGGAACCGTGGCAGTGTACAATGGACTTGATGAGAAATCCCCAAGACTGCCAGGGCCGGGGATGGTTTACCTGACCTCGCATCGCCTGTGCTGGATCGATAATGCGAGTGCAGGGGTGGGGATGAATCAGAGTCCAGCAGCTTATGCCATCCCGCTGGCCCGTGTGGCGATTGTGGAGCATAAATCAGCTTTTTTTACGCAATCGGCCAAGATTGTTGTGCATTTGAACAGGGAAGAAGATGGAAAGGGTGATAAGGACGTAGTGTATCCGTTTAGAAATAATAGTAACGGTCAGGGAAGTGGATCTGGAGCCTCTGTGCTGCGATTTTCCTTTCGGGACGGGGGGAGCTCTAAAATGTTTGCGGCGTTGCAAGGAAGTTTGAGACAGCGAGAGTGGACGAAAAAAGTGTTGACCGAGGCGGAGCAGCGCATCGAGACAGCGAGACAGAAACATGGGGGATTTAGCACGTCCAATGCTGGGGTGGGGGGGATTATGAAACGTGTGGATAAAGATGTGGAGGATTCCGCACAGACCATCTCTCAGGCATTTCAGGATTTGGATGCGTTGATGGGAAAAGCAAAAGATATGGTGACTCTGGCAGATAAATTCTCGAACAAGTTGGCTGCTAAGTCGAAGCAAGGCGATGAAGGGAATAATAATAGTGAGGAAAATGAGTTCCAGGCGCATGTGGTGGCGTTGGGAATTGCCAATCCTGTCACTCGAGCAACCCATGGGAGTTTGTATCATCGCGAAATGGCTAAAGAGCTGGCCCGTGTGATTGCAAAGCCGCTAGAGGCAAATGGAGGAATGCTAACACTTACGGACGTGTATTGCTTGTATAATCGGGCCAGAGGAACAGAGTTGATCTCTCCTGATGATCTATTAGCCGCTTGCAAGACGTTTGATGAGATTAATCGGGCAAGTGGTGGTTTTAGTGGTAGTGGTGAAGGGATGATGAGGCTTCGCAAGTTTGAAGAAAGCGGGGTGATGGTACTTCAGTCGTATGCGCATAGTGATGAGGGAATTGTAGTGAAACTGAAGTCTTATTTTGCAAATGAAGAGGCAGATATCAAAGAAACCGAGAATGGCAGCGATGTTCAGCAGCGCAATTTTGAATATGAATTGTACCTCACACCAGCTGATTATGCGAATTTTCAAGCAATATCTGCTGTACTTGCGAAAGAACAGCTCGTCACTGCTGAGAAGGCTGGGTACCTGTGCAGAGACGAGACGGCTGAAGGACTGAGGTTTTACCGCAATGTGTTTTGCTAACGAGATTGTCCTGTAGACTGAACGGATAGTACTAGTAGAAGGGTCCTCGGGAAAGGTATTCAACAAAATTGATTTTTATTGGCCTAATAATAATATTTATTATGTACAAAGGAAAAAAGGGTATGAATAAAGTCAAGGCTTAAAAGCATTCAGTATTACCTACTGTTTCATTTCTTTTCAGCGCTCTTGCATAAGCTTTTCATTTCTCGAGCCACACTGAAATCGCGTTCAAGAGGTAGCTTCCAGTCACAGTCTTCAGCTCAATAGAAATAGTCAAATAGTCTTTGTTATGTATTTCTGTGGATGAGTCATCACCATTTTTATCCTGTACGGCCTCTTGTTTGTCGCCTTCATTTGGTGTATTCAAGTTGGTCAAACTGATCGTGTGCTCAAAGTCGTAAGCAGAAAAGTTACCCCCCGCCTTGTCAAAGACGTCAACAGATTTTGAAAGCACGGGCTGGTTATCCAGTTTCAGAGTTACGCTAAATACTCGCTGACCTATTGCGCTCTTATCGTTTTCCGAAAACCTTAATTTCACGGCGCATCTTGTGGCGGATTGTGGTAGCAGAGAATTATCATCATTACCAATTACACCATTAGGACTTCGGGGAATCTTTACATGATATGCACAGCTATAGCCCACCCGATAAGACTGATAAAGATAGCCGTATATTCCAGCATTTGGTATTTGCTTGTCGGAAAAGCGACAGAGTGATATGATCGAATTTGAAAACAAATACAAATCGCCTTCGTGCCTCGGCCTGATATCATAATCACCTCCACAAACGTTGATGTGCAATGGCTTGTCCGTTGTCACATAGTATCCACCCTCATGCAAGTACTTCATATTCTGCGGGGAGACGTAATGTAAGGAGATGGGTGACAAAAGAGGCCCTTGAGGATACATACTGTACTCATACCGCATCCTAGCATCGTTAAAAAGGTGAGAATAAAAGCCTTCATAGTACATACCATTTATATTAGCCTTGTCCATACAGTATCCCACAGCTACATCACTGTTCCAAAAGATCCCCTTGGCCAAATCATCAAAGATAAGCTTTTCACATCCGTCCAGTAAGTCATAAAGCCTCAAGAACGCCAATCTAGAAATTGCATAAGCAGCCCCCCCGTGTGGATATCTCATATCCGGAACTAACTTTCCAAAAACATGAGAAGAGCGACGAATGGGCACCACAGTTCCCAAGAAAATAGCTTCACTTTCGTAATCAAAACGACGCAATGTCTCCAGCAATTTCTCTGTAAACACAAACGTATCATCATCGGCCATCACGTACCATTTCGCATTCGGGTAAGTTTCAAAAAGCAACTTCATGCCACGTAATGGCCTAAACTGCGCCGTTCTCCACAAAATGTGCTTGCCGTCTGTCAATGTCGGATTATTATTTTTCTTTCGTATGTATGTAAGCGCCTCTTCAATCAGCCGCTCGTCCGATTCCAATGACATATCCTTTACCCGATTCTTGAAGATTAAATTCTTTTGGTCGCGCTTCATTATTTCTTCTGCCTCTTCCAAGCCCTCCCCAGCCCCCCGCAAAACATCCTTTTCACTACGACCCGCATCCAGTCCTCCCTTCTCCTCTTCCGAATCCCCCCCAGTCTCCCCCTCCCCCTTCTCCTTCTGGTTTGAGGGGGTGTCTTTAAAACTGCTGGGTCTCTCCCCATTAGAAAACACCAAAAAGTTCTCCATTTCACCCAGCCATGATTCCAGCTGACCACGAACTCGGAAATCCACCAAGTTATCCCCAGTCGTCACCCCAAATGCCAAATCTTTTTGGGTTAAAACTTGCTTTCTCTCTTCTTTGTCACCCCTTTTATCAGAATCCCCAGTATTGCTCTTCTTCACGAGGGACGAGGAAGGGATTAATCTATATTGGCCCGCAGAAGGGCACCGTACTTCCCCTTGGCCGTTTTCTTTTCCTATTGTTGCAGCTACAATCTCTTCTACAAGAGATTTTCTGGACTTGGTGATGCTTTTTGTCTCAGTACCAAGCACAGTATTACTAATCCTTCCTTCACTATTCAGCCCCCACGCGTCCCCTGCTTTCCCATTTCCAGCCCCCACTCCCGGATCCGGAGCAGATCCCATTGTTCCTGGATTATTATTATTATTATTATTATTATTGTTGTTGTTGTTGTTACTAGTGTTTACACCTCCAGACACCAATACATTGAATCCCCCTTGCACCCCACCGCCGACAAACAACAGCGTTAATAAAAAAGTCACCAAAGCAGTGAGAATCAGCCTCACGGTGGAGTGCCGAAGAGCTCGACGAAGAGCAAAGACAAGGCCGTGGCGTCTATAGATTGTGTATAAGGAGGATAGAGTGAATTGCCCTTGTCCCCCACTATAGGGATCCTCGTCCTCCTCGTGTTCGTAAAGCGCCCCATGTCGAGGATTCCCTCTGACTTTTCGCTGAAACATGCTGTAAGGTCAGGGCACCGCCTTTTTTTTTTTTTCTTTTTCAAAACAAAACAAACTAAATCCTGTCTTTCCCTTTTTTT
>PDIM01010266.1:88343-99124 GCA_002811675.1 Ichthyosporea sp. XGB-2017a | reverse complement strand
AAAAAGACAAAAAAAAAGAACAACAAGTGACTAAGCCGGGATTCGAACCCGGGTCCTCCGCGTGGCAGGCGAAGAGTATACCCCTAACCCACTTAGTCTTTGCGCTTTCAAGGCGCTTTTTCTTCATGCACGAAGCATTTGCATTTACGCTAGTTGTAGATTCGATGACATTTTTGTACAAAGAATATTTCGGATGGCCATGGTATGCGCCATCCATGTGTTCTAAAATTGCTGGTTTCCAGTTGTTCCTCGGTTAGTTCCACACTTTCTAAAACAAGGCCACCCCAAACACAAGTGAATAAAAAAAAATTAAAGCTCATTCGAGTCTTCGACAGTCATTTTTATGGTTGGGCCTATGCGATTCATCCTTCACAGGTCACTCCGCAGCGGAAGCGTAAAGAACGTAGGCCGATGTGGATAAGCAGACGTAGGCTTGGAAGAGCAAAAGAAATGCAATAGTAAACGAAGGGAGATTGCAGCACACAGTATTCCCATGTTGTCCCCAGCCACAGTACTGACCGTGCTCGTAGCAACTTAACTTCTCAGATCAGACGAGTTGAGGTGCTTTCTGCTAGATATGGCCGCAACCTAAAGAACGGTGATACACTACTCCTTATCTTTCTTTCAAAACAGTGGGACTTCACGACGTGCTCAACGAGGATAACCTAATTTGTTCATTTGCATTTTCGACGTTATACATAATTCTACGTGAATGCCTTCTAGACTGTCTTCTGACACGGCCTTTTGCGTGTTCGAAAACATTAATGCCAACTTCCTATAGCTGACATTCCACAGCTGCAAACTTGAAAGACATAAGTGCCAAACCTCGAGCTTATATTCCTTTTATTAGCTGATTTTTGTGTGAAATGAATATTAGTGATATAACTACATAGTTTTAGGCTTTTTAGCCAGGCGGATGAGTCATGACTTGACGTGCATGATGTTTTGGTTCCCTCTCCTGTAGAAATTGACGTCAAATTATTTAGCGGGTCATAAATAATTTTATGCACTGCTGTCCTCGAATATTATTATTATTACTGCAGCTGGCGGCCAGCTGATCCACCCAGTGCCTGCATATTTTCATTCTCTGCATTCCAGGCGCACCAAATTCTTTAATTTGTGTGTAATATATTTATTTAACTGACGTTACGTACTGACCAACTCATGAACCAATTTGAACTCCTCCAACTACATAACAATAGGCGTTAAAATAACCGGCATCTGTGCAGGAGAGTAGTAGAGGAGAGCGGTGGTGACTACGTACTGGCGAGGAACTGGTCTATTGCAATTTGCGAGGGCAATTAATGCATTCCAGGCAATTTTATTAAAGCGGTTGCTTGCATTGCTGTGTTCCACTTCCAGTACTTGTTTTTTGTTTCGTGGATTGTTGGTGAAATCTTGTTTAATTTGGAGAATCTTGAAAACGAAAGAAAGAAAGAAAGAAAGAAACGCAAACATGAGGATTTCTTTTGTAGTGACTGTGGTGGTGCTGTTATGCATTGTTGGTACTGGTAAAGCCGGTGTGCTCGAACGTCGGGCAGATGATGACGAAAAGTAAGTAGAGGGATTATTATATTTGATTTAGGTCTCTCAACTGCTTTCTAACATTTCTTATATAAACTAGTGTCACGTTTGAAGACTTTGATTTTGCGGAAGAAGAGGGGCTTGCTTTAGGTTCCGGAGGTGAGAATAATATTAAATGTGGGTATGACGCCGACACAAACACAATCACGGTAACAAACATTCCACCTGGAGCAGGCTGTGTAATGAGACCTGACAATTATCAGGATTCGCAAGTCCCTGTATATGAAAATGGTTGGGGAACCGTGACGTTTACAAATGTACCCCTGAATTTGCCTGAAGTGGAAATCTACGAGACCCTTGTGAGCAAAACAGACTGTATAGGGTTTTTGGGGGTATCTTCTAAATGTTCAGGAACGGGACCTGTTGCACCGTGGCCATTAGGTGGTGCCGATGTTCGTTGTGTCCGAAGCGGAACCACTGTGACTGTATCCAATATGCCCCCTCAGACAGAATGTGTAATGCGAACGGACACGTACACTTCGGTATTCACAGTCTATGATTCGAATGGGAAGCGAACAGCTGTATTTGAAAATGTAGAAGGACAGCTCTTTAATTCTGTGGAACTATACGATACATTGGGGGATGGGCCAAACAGCTGTTCTGGGTTCATTCACGTTCCTGTTGTGTGCCTTGATGAGTAAAAGAAGAGTAAACAGAAAAAATAAATCAAGAAAAATACATTTCTTATTTAAAGAGTAAGTAACCCCAGTTTTATTAGTCTTTCTTGGCTTTAACGTGCTCCCTAATGGCACTCAATCGCTCAACCAAAGGAGGGTGTGAATAGTGATAGAGAGAATACCATTTATCTGGGTTCATATTTCCCAAATTGCCCTTCTGAATCTTAACAAGGGCATTTTCCAGATGTGCACCATATCCCAGTGTAAAGGCCGCAAACTCATCTGCCTGGAATTCAAAGCGACGAGACAATACAGTAAGGAGGAATCCAACCAATGTGTTGTATGGAGCAAATATAAACTGGAAGATAATAAGAAGTCCGATCATAACCGGTTTCTCATCATGGAAACCAAACTGCTCATACAAAGCAGTGGTATTGAATAACTGGCCAAAGGCGAAAAAGATAAAAAGAAGGTTTGCTTGAGAAACGAGGAAGTTTTTCAGCACATGGTTCAGTTTCCAGTGGCCCAGTTCGTGAGACAAAATCGCCACGACTTCCTCGTCCGTACACGGTTCCTGTGGCGAATCATCTTTTTTCTCAAAAAGTGTATCAAACAAGACAATTCGCTTATTCTTGAAAAAGCCATAAAAGTAGGCATTGCTGTGACTTGAGCGTTGAGATGCTTTTACCACAAGCAGTTTGGACAAAGGAAAATCAATACTAGCTGCAAGTTTTTCAATCTTTTCTTTAAGTTCACCATCCTGCAATGGTTCAAAAGTGTCAAATAAGGGGGCGATATAATCCGGATATATTGTCATGGCAAAAATAGCGAATGCCAATACAAACAGCCAAACGTATATGTAAAAGTATGGGCCACCCCAGTGGACCAGGTAAACCACACATGACACAACCACAGAAGTCACAACAGTAGACAAGATGAACGATTTTACGGTATCCTTGAAGAAAAACCAACCGTCCTGTTTGTTGAATCCGTGCTTTTCTTCCACAACAAACGTATAATATACAGACCAAGGCAGCGACAAAGCCGTTTCGTACACCTGAAACAAGAACATAAACAAAACTGACTGCCCAATCTCTCCCTTTACCTCATAATCATCTAATAAATACCCGGCCAAATTCCAAATGTATGGCAATCCACCAAACATTAGAACCATCATTGTTTCGGTTTGGCTAAACACTGACCTAAAGAGCGAAAACAGACATTTATCTCTTCCGTAGGAACGCGATTTGTCAAAAGTTTCCCTGTCCACAAGGCCCTGAATTTCTTTCGGGATCTCCTTTTCGGTAAATTTCCTCCCATGTCGCCATTCCAAATAAGTTTCAAAAACAAACATAAGATTGCAAAATGCAATCGACCAAAAGAAATACTCCATCCTTTCCTCTTTTTCTTCCTTCTTTTGGATTCTCAATCGTCAAACAAATAAACAAACACGTAAAATAAAAAAAAACCCACGCTGTAACAATTTTTTTTTTTATTATTTTTTCATTATTGTGTTTTTGGTTATTTTGTTTTTTAGAATTAGTTTTCTTGTTTAAAGATTTTCTTTTTTTTTTGTTTGTGAAGAAGGATGAATCGTTCTTTGTTGATTGAGGAAAAGCCCAAAATTAGAGTCTCGAGTACTCTTAATCGGGATGTGAAACAGTATGGAAAGAAGTTTATGTTTGATGGAAGTGAAGAAACTTGTTGGAACAGCGATCAGGGCGTCCCTCAGTTTGTCGAGGTTGTCTTTGAAGACGATGTGCTTAAACAGACTTTGAATAATTCTATTCTTGAGGAAGTCCAGCTGCAAATCATGTTCCAAGGGGGCTTTGTGGGGACGAATGTGGAGGTGTATATAAATGAAGAGCTTTTAGACACTGTCTATCCCGAAGATTCAAACGATCTACAGATTTTTCTTCTCCCAACACTCACTAAGAAGCTGAAAGAAGAAAATGATTCTTCCGCCTTTAATTTACAGCGAGCAAAGTTTGTTTTCCCATCCAGTACGGATTTCTTTGGTAGAATCACTATTTACAGTTTTGATTTGGTTCTTAAATATGGTCCTTAAACATCAGCGGGCTGGTCCCGTTTGAGCGTGGAATACTTTTTTAAGCGATACCTTAATCGAGTACGAGGAGGAAGTGCCTCCTCCCCTGCCCGCACCAGCTCACTCCCCACTGCCTTGTTGTAATTATGCGTCTTTGCACCATACTCATAGTCGTCCTTATAAGATTCGCTATCAGGAACCAGAGTCTCATCCACTTTGATTGTTCGCCTCGACAGGGGAATCATGGCAGTAGTTGTGGATAACGTCAACAATCCCTGATCTTGGCTCTTTTTCTTCGTTTTAATCTGGTGTGTGGCTGTTTTCTTTTTGTCAATAACATGCCCGTCTGTAATTTCTTGACGAATGTCTACGGTATCTTGCTGAGGAAATGTAATGTGCTGATTCAGCAAACGGCCACTGTATACATGATCTGCTAAACTGAGACTGTTGCTCACTATATGGCCTTGCCCCTTTGGAGATGGGCGCAGAGTCTTTTGAAGCTTGGTTATTGGAATACTAACGCGGTAATAAACTTCTTCTTCTCCAGATTCATGATCTGTTTTGCTCGCACCCTCCCGATTTCCTTTCTCAGGAGCCACTAATCGACTGGGAAATTCCCTTTCATTTAACTTATAATATTCAATCTGCTGAGCCTTTATCTTTGGTCTTTCCTTTTCCTCTTCTAGAGGATTTCCCATGCTGGTTTTCAATTTACGCCGTTTTCTATTTTGCTCAATTCGCTCGTCTTCTTTCCGCACCAAAGAATCAAAGTCCCGAACCCCAAAACATTCTACCGAGTTCTCTCCCCGATATGCAGCAAGACTATCAAAATACGCATCGTCTTTCAACAAGACATCGTCAGTTTTTGTCAAAAATGGGCCTACATTTTGAATCTTGTTATACTTGCATCAGTCAAAAGCATTATTGAGTGTCTCACAAAACTTAACATACACTTACAGATCTCTTTTTATCTTCAAGAATCTCATACGAGTCTTTTAGACTCTTTTTCGAAGGAGAAAAATCAACTCCCATCTTCCTTTTCTCTTTCTTTTCTTTCGCTCTCCCCCTCCCCTTTTTTGTTTCAAAATATTGATTATGATTTTTTATGATGAATGTGCACGCAGCAAAACAAAATAAAAAAATAAAAAATAAAATAAAATAAAATAGGAGAGAACTGTGGAAAGAGAAAAAAAGAAAAAAAAGCGAGAAAAATGAGGAGAAACTGAGAGAAAATAGAAAATTTGAAAATTGAAGTGCAAGTTGCAACAGCCAACAAGAAGTCGAAAGGATTTTTTTTTGGCGGGAGATATATTTTCGTCAAAAACCTCATAGTAAAATTTCAGCTCTAATGTACCAAGAAATCAATACGTTAGGGTTTTAAGGGCCTGGGTAGGGCCAGGATTTATACCTGGCCTATTTATTTACATGTACAATTTAAATGTACATGTTTTTGGATCTTAACTATAGGCTCTTAACTATGGAAGAGGAATAGATCCTACGTGTATGTATCAATGCGACTAGTTTTTTCAGCCGGATGAAAACAAAAATAATTCAAACACAATTTGCTTTAGGTTACCTTTGAAACAAAGAACCCTCGCAAATAACCGTTGATGTGTGAAGAGTATCTTTATGCTACCCTACTAGAGGCAAAGGCTCCTCCCTGGCTTCTGCACAAAATAGGATTTTCCCTCGGATTTTCCAGTACAAGTCGATCTCAACTCACTGTTCTCGGTACCTTTGTGGACGACAGTAGTGTTGAGACTTGAGGGCTTTTCGCTAATTTTGGAAAAGCATTTTTTTTGACCTGGAAATCTGCTCTCTAAAATCAACCCGACGTTTCACATGTACGCTAAAACACTTTTCCAAGATTTACTAAGTCACTATTATTTCTTGGTTTGGTGATGCTGGCACAAGGGAAAGAAATTCAAGTGGGCGAGATCGAAACCTAAGCTATTATCAAAGGGTATGGGTTCGATATGAAAGACAGAAGTATATCGAGGAACATGAAGTTGATGGACCCTCGCATGCTCAATTCAACCTATGGGGCCTTTTGGGTTTGATTTCGCATTCAACGGGGAGAAATTCTAGAACTTTATTAAAATTTACATGAGTCCAAATTTATCTTCACGAAGCAACACTTTGGCCATTTTGATTCTCTTGCCACAGGCGGTTTTGAAATCTGTAGAGTTGCTTGCCAATGCAGGAACAATCATCATTTCGGGGGTTTTCAAGCATTTGCGAAGAAACAAAACGATCCCTTCCTTTAAATGAGCAAGTTTTTCTTCTTTGGCTAAACGCTTCAAAACTCCTTTGAATGTATCCTGCTTTTTGCATCCCACTGTGAACAATTCACAGAAAAAGAGTCGGAAAAAAGCGCGCGAGTGAGCGTTCAACTCAGTAAATTCAACCACTTTCAAGATTGCGAGAGACAAGGAATAGTCGGATATAAGAAAGCAAAGCAATGATGACAAGTTGGCCAATTCTCGCGCCTCTGTTAGTGTGTCCATAGCTTTAAATTTGTCCCAGAAACAATATTGAAATGTGAATTTAAAGTTGTAATCATGCTTGCAAAATTTGGAGCTAAGATGAGCATAATATGGGTTGAAAGCCTTTTCTTTCAGACAGCATTCAATAATCACCCGGACGATTTCTCGTTCCTGTTGGTTTTTCAGCCCCAGTTTCAAAAGCTTTTGGTATGCATCAACAAAGTCATCTGCGGTCATCAAGATAGAAAAAATTGCCCTTCTAACATCAGTATTCATTTTTTGAATTCGCGCCAATTCCGCAATATCTACATCCCCGTCACCGGTCGCTCTTGTGCTTTTTTTCTCAATCTTGGGCACAACGACATCGACAGTAGGGGCAGAATTGCTGTTATTTTGATTTCCAACCCATGCAGACCCAACAATCCACCATCGCCCTTTTTGTCCTGCTTTGATAAGCTCTTCATATGATACGCGAAGCTCCTTTTCGCCCCCGGTTGCACTCTTCTTGCGTGCAATAATTTTTACAACCTTTTTTAAGTTTTCAATGGCCTCCGAATCATCATTTTGAGTTCCCAGTCGCTTCTTATTATTTTTTACATCATAAATGGTTTCCAGCATAAATCTGACTCGGGAGGATGATTTCATGGGCCCCTCTAAGGCTGCTACGCGTTCTTGAATTTCAACAATAATATCTTTCAAGGCCGCCGGATCTTCTTGTCGCAACTGAAAACCACAAATGCGCACAATCAGCAAGAGCATTTCGACGTCCTGCTCTCGGAAATTGGCCAAAAGGAGTTTGATAAAGTCATACACCAGGCTTGAGTGAATCATCTGGAAGTTATAGCAGTAGCAAAAAACGCACAAGATATTCACACATTCCTTTTTAACAGCTTCTTCCTCTTCCATGATCCGCTTTTCTGCCGTATAATACTCATTAAACTTCTGGGCGAGCGTTTGGATAAAAGAAGCACCCACTTCAAGCCCCACTAAATGAAACAATGAGGTCACCAAGGCTGATTGAATCAGGAGCAGTCTAGTCATCATACGATTACCATCCACACACAATTCAATCACAATATCACTCAAGATTTCATTCATTATATTACGCGAGTTTGACACGTACACCTTTTCCATTTCCATGACGATTACATCAATGTTTTGTTCAGTCAATTTGTTCATCAATCCCTTCACTTGCCTTTTCAATCGTTGCGTTTCTGCAGATGCACCTCCTTTGTTGCGCAAATGAGGCGGAATATATTTGGTCTTTTCCTTTTCTACGGGAGAAGTACGGCCAGCCACCGCAGAAGTTACCTGGTCTTCTTCAGGTGTTTCTTGCTCCTTGTGGCTCTCATCTTCCACCACTTCCTCGCATTCTTCTTCCCCTCCAGAAGAAAGCAAAGGTTCATAGTCTTCGTCATCGGAGTGTATACTTTCATCGTCTTCGTCATACCCGAAAAATTGAAGATCGTCGTCTTGCAAAGCTTCCTCCGGATCGTCCTCCTCTCTTGCACTCTCTTCCTCTTCTTCTTCTACGTCAGAAATGAGAGGCTCATAATCAACGTCATCAGAATGTATACTTTCATCATCTTCATTACCAAAAAATCTTAAATCCTCATCATTCACCATATCTTCATCAAGTGCTCTTTTTTCTTTATCTTCTCGCTGTTCTTCATCTCCGCTTTCAGTTTCGGACACATCCTCCTTGTATCCCAAAATGTAGTCCAATTCATCCTCTTCCCCCTCCTCCCCCTCCGTCGCATTCTTGGATTTATGTGTCACACCAAGCTTCTTTTCCATCTCTGCAATTATTTTATCATCCTCCTCCGCATCTCCATAAGATTCAGGTTTGGCGATCCCATACTTCTCACGATCTTTTTCACTGATGAGATTTTGCTGATTCAACATTTCAATAAAGGCAGACTTTTTCCCACTCCCGGTTTTCTTTTCACGTTCCTGCACATCGGCCTCTTCTTCTTTCTTCTGTGATTTAATCTCAGAAACGTTCTGCTTCCCCATAAGACGCCCCTTCTGCGTAAAAGGAATGATTTTCATCTTTTTAGCCTCTCCATTATCTTCCCTATTTGTTTTCCTCTTTTTCTTGTTACTATTTTTTGAAGTATTTCCCGCCATTTCGTTGACCAATCGCTCCCCACCTTCCCGTTCAAGCTTTCGTTTTACCCGATGCAACTCCTGTTTTTTTTTCTGCTCCCTTTTCTTCTCCAATCGAAGAACTTTACGGCTCTTCTGCTTTTTATACCGAAAATTAAAACGCCCATTCAAGTCCTCCGTTTGACGACTCTGAGAGCCACTGTTCTCAATCCCTTCAAGGACTCCACCCGGTAGCTTGGGCGCAATGGCCCCACGGTTACCACTTCTAGCCATAGCTCAAACAACTTCAATCTGAAATCTAACCTCCTTTTTAAATCAAATTCAAACTAAAAAAAAAAGAAAAAGAAAAACGGAACTGCAAAATGAAAATTTTTGTTCGCTTTTTATTTTTTTATATATGACAACTTTCATACAAAAAATTTCACATGGGCAAATTCCCTTCAGGGATTTTGTTTTCCCGCCATTTTTTTATTTTGGCCAATTTTTGACTTTTTGACTATTTTTTTTTTTAATTGATTTTAATTAAAGAAAAAGTACATCTCGATATTTCTTTCAGAAAGCTTTTATTTTTCAATCTAAAAGTCTAATCAATCATTTCTTTTTTACAAATACAAATGTATCTAATCTATAGATACAAAATACAAATTCCCCCTTCCCGCTCTGTTCCAAATATCAACCCAACCATGCGTGGGGCTTGTTTTCCCCCCTTCGACCCCCGTTAGTTTGACCAATCTTAGACAACTTTACTACTATTACATTTAACGGATAATCATATCATGCTCCGCCTTTTCATTATCCCTCTTATCAATTGTTTTCTTATGGAAGCACGTCCTACACACCGCCATGTACTTATCCAACCCCCCAATCACTTTCACTTCACGCTCTGATGACAAACGTCGCGAGAACGCCGCTTCAGCATTGCAACTCATACACACAGCGTTTAGTTTTACCACACTTTCCGACAGTGGGATTAGATTCGTGACGTTTTCAAATGGCTTTCGCTCAAAAGTCCCATCCAGGGCAGATACGATCACTGTTTTCCCATTATCGGCCATGCTATCACAAAATGGGATAAGATCCGGGAAGAATTGCCCCTCATCCACCCCTATCACATTGCAGGATTTCGCTTTAGTTAATGCCTCTTCTAATTTGTTACACGCAAGCGCTCGGAATTTGACACTATGAGAAAAATCAAAAACAAACACACGATACACAAAAAAGAATAAATATGCAACGATTGAGAGAGAGAGAGAGAGAGAGAGAGAGAGAGAGAGAGAGAGAGAGAGAGAACCAGAGAGAGAGAGAGAGAGAGAGAGAGAGAGAGTTTGAGAGAGAGAGCGCGCGCGCGCTCGCGAGATACAGACAAAATCAAAACACTTACTTGTCATGGGTGATGAGGAAGTCCTCATTGCTGTTATATCTGGAATCCCCTGCATACTTGATCACCATACAGTCCAAAGAAGACAGCTTAAGTCGATTCACCCTCCGAAGCATTTCCGTACTGGTTAGGGATGTTTTGTTGAAATCAAAAAACACAGAAGAAAAAAAACAGCACAGCCGGAGAAAATGATGGAACAAACAAACAAAAAAGAAAAAAAGGCATATAAAATTAGGATTGTTTCAAAGTTTAAATCAGAAAAATGCAATATTCAAAAAGAGCTTAATCCTTTTCAGATCCAGATTCAACTCCGCTGTCTTATTTTTTGTTTCACTTACGTTTTCCCAGAGAACATTGGCCCAACGATTAGTTGTAAGCTCCCCCTCTTGTAGAGATGCTGGAAGCCTCCACCGGAAAAGAACGACATGGCTGTGTGGCTTTGTTAAATAGCGGAGTTTCAGTGAATGGGTGATTAGATTTGCTCTGCTTTGCTCAAAAACAGATTTCACAGTTTTCTTCAGTTTTGACAAAAAGAAAAAATAAAAATAATAATAACAGAA
>PDIM01010266.1:61015-87217 GCA_002811675.1 Ichthyosporea sp. XGB-2017a | reverse complement strand
TTAATTCTTTCGAAATTAGAAATTAAGTTGTAATGAAAAAAAAAAAGTTATAATAATAAGAGATTTGGATAGATAGAATCAAAAATTAAAATCAAAAAGAGAGATTAAGAGAAGTCAAAAGGAAAAAGAAAAAGAAAAAAATACAAAAAAAGGGCTATGGCGGGGCTTCCCAAAAACGTCAATCACCTTCTGCTGAGGTCTTTGGACAAGGGCAGCGTGGACGAGGAGGTGTGTGGAGCAGTGGTAGATGCCATTAGTGACAATAACGCACTGGCTCTGCCCTTCCTGGAAAGACTTTTATCGGATTGCAAACATTTTAAGGATAGTTTGGCAGGTTCTTCTTCGTCCGAGACTGCCGCTTCGGGTTCCACCAATGCTTCTTCAGCTATCACATCTTCTGCTTCTACTTCGGCAACTACTCCTGGCAGTGTTGGCTCGTCTTCTTCTTCGCGTAATGCTGCTTCGATGGGTGTGACTGGTCCTGGAAATGGGTCTGGAGACATCCCCTCTACGCCTGTTGTTATGTCCTCTGATCCTTCGGGGGCGCCTATACTGGCTAGGGAAGGGTCGGGTAAGACTGCTGAGGCTCACCAGGGTGGTGAGCGTAGTGGTGTGGGGGGTGTAGCGAATCCAAATCAGTTAAAAGAGATGGAGGGATCAGAGAAGCAGCAGAGGCAGCGTGCATCTTTGGTGGGTGGACCAAGTGCAGCTCAGTTTTCTTCTCATCAGAGGGAAAGTCTGGGACAAATAGCAATCACTTCTGGGACAGGGACACGGCGAAGTATTGTATATAGTGGGATTGTGGGTGGCGGGGGGCTTACTCAAGGTGATTTAGTTGCGGGATTGTCATTGACCATGGGCACATCGCCCTCTTCAGCAAGTGCGGGTGCAGTGGGAGGAGGAGACGGTGGAAGTGGTGGTGGGGCCGGGGATCATCATCAAGGCACCGCAGCGAAATCGGGGGGCTCGATGTTTTTTTTGAGCGATAAGCACATGGCAGTGCTGGTCATGTACCTTGAGCGGCTCATGGAAGTAGTGGCAGATGACTCGGAGCGGTGTAAAGCATTTACTCCCTGGTACAGTTATATGCTCTACTACTTGAACTCACAAAATTTGGCTACGGCCAAAACTCTCAATGAAATGTTGATGCTGTTGATGCAAAAAGATTCAAATTTAGTGAACATGGCCTTAGATTTTTACTTTCAAAATGCAAGCCCGGCTTATACTTCTCTGTTGAGTGGAATTGGAGACATGCAGGTGAATCACTTCCTTAACAAGCTGAATGATTTTTTTGTTAAGCCAACGTATCGCCTTCTAGCCTTGAATCTGCTAATCAGCGTGGGAAAACAACAAGGGCATTTTCTTCATAAGATTGTGAACACCAATCTCTTTAATTCATTGCTTCTGTGCTTAAAGAACGATGTTAATCTAATAACAGTGAGCACCGCATGTCTTGCCCTGACAATGCTTTTACCGCATATTTGTGCGTCGTTGACCAAAAAGTTGCTGAACACAGTTTTTGGAATATTCTGTAGATTGATGATGTGGGAAGATACTGTTGCTATGTATGCAAAGCGAGCTGGCACTGCGCAAAGCATAAAAATAACTCAGGATAGCCTTTTTAGTGTTGAACAAAATGCATGGCTAGTAGCTGAAGACAAGGTGACAGGTCATGGGAAGAATGTGAAAGCAAGCTATGAAGTGAATGAGCTTTTGACGAAGCATTTGAATAATTGCTCATTTATGCTATTTATGCATCTCTATGGCATGTTTCCATGTAACTTTTTCACATTTTTGCGATCTAAATACCTCAACCCTCCCCAACCCAATGTTAACGGTGAAGATGTGGAATATTCCCATCACAGGTTTGAAATGAAGCTTCACCCTTATTTGTCGAAGGTTCAACTGCACCCTCTGCTAGTCACAAGCTCTTCTGATGAAGAAATGAATACGGCACGATGGCGCAAACAAGAATGCCATGATACTGTGGCTGAGTGCACGTCTTTAGCGTCTAGAGTTGAAGATTTGGATTACGTGCTGGTAAATAAGTCGATAAGGCGATTTTCAAACATTTGGAATCCCGATGTAAAGCAGTTTGAGGTAAGTAAACCATATTAAATTTATCTTTTGTTTTTGCTATCAAGTTACTCACATTCCTTCCTTTTTCTTGTTTAGAAATTATGCGACGAAAACGAATCATTGAGTGGTGTGGAACATTGTGCAGAAGCGAAAAGTGCTGTTTGTGAACATATAGAGGAAGAGGACGAAGACATTGTTAAAGGAGAAAAAAGAAATGTCCATGCCCCTGTGTCATCCCTGGCAACCTCCAGCCCCTCAGCATTTGTGAACCTGTCTACTCCCATCTCGTCTCCGCAGCACTCGCGACCATCGTCTCCAGTTTCACCGGCAACCCCCCGTGCTGCTTCACCAAGGACCTCTGTCGTAGAAGAGGAAGGTCGTCAAGATGTTAATTTTCCAAACACGAGTGGCTACAATACCGAGGAGGCTTTAAGTTCCATATCAGACTTTGTTGTGTCACAGAAAAACTTCTACCGTGATCGTAGGGCTTCATTTGCCAATCAGATTCAAAATATCGGTAAGAGATTTAGCTCTACAGGAAAACCAGTTTCCTTACGGCCCACACAAGAATCTTCTTCGATCACGTCAGATTCCCTTCAAGCTATCCTTGATTTGCAGCTTCTTTTAGCAAAAAATCTTCACACGGTTGGTTTTCAGTTGATGGGAAAACCATCTAACAGCTGCCCTTCTTCACCAGGTATGGGCTCCTCGAACACTGTGGTATCGCCTATTGGAACTGCACATAGTTCTCGTTCGGGTTCCCTGCAGAGTTTGAACGACTCTAAACTTGCGCGACCGGTGGAAACTTATGAGGGCGAAGCGCTCTTTTCCAAAGATGTAGCCCTCCTACATCGGCAAATTTTGCTGTTGAGAAATGAAGTTCTTTTTGAACAGTATCTTAAAGAACAGCTTGTACAAAGAGTTCGAAGACTGCACAAAGAAGCTGTGGCTTCAGTTGCTACAGAGAGTGAATTGCAGGATATGGTAAGTAGCGTTTTTTTTAGAAAAGAGAACGAAAAACAAAATTTTTGACTGTCTGTTGTTGTTGTTTTTTGTAGCACAATAAGCTTAAAATGCAAACTGCGGACTACAATAGGCTGCAGAGTGCATTTGTAAAACAAAAGGTAGAGCTGATGAACATCCAGGACACACATAGTAAATGGGAAAAGGAGTTGCAAAGTCGGCTAAAAAAGTATAAAGAAGATAGCAAAATACTTTGTGAGGAAAACATGTCCTTGAAAATGGAAAATGAAAGTCAAAAAATATCAATTGAAACCGTTAGCAGAGATCTTGAAGAGTCAAAGTCGAATTGCTTCCTTATCAAAAGCCAGCTCGAAGACATAAGGCCTAGAAATGACAAGCTTAAATCTTTAGAGTCGAATATCGATAATCTAGTGAGAGACCAGCTTTACTGGGAGCAGGTTCAGTCCCGAAATGTGGCTGAGATTGCAGACCTGAAGGATACCATTAGCGAAACGAAAAAGAACAATGACTTGATAGTTTGTTCATATGAAGAAGAGCTCATGTTCTGTAGACAGACTATCAAAAAGCAAGCTAACAAGCTGGAAGAATGTTATGCACGCATTGATCAGTTAGAAGCTTCTTTAGTTACCCGAGACTCATCTGTAAAAGAACTCAAAGCTCTTATTGAAAACATAAAAAGCTCGAGTAAAGCAGAACTCCTTTCTGTATGTGACAAATACGATTCCCTAAAGGCTGTCAATATGTCTTTGGAAAACCGCATTACAGATTTTTACGTAGAACGCGAAACTCTTATCCGACCTCGCAGAATCACGAAAGACCGCAGTGGCATTTCTAGCTCGAGGAAATCTTCGTCCCCTCAGGTTGCATCTCCAAGACCCTCAAGCTCTCGAACATCCTTAGCGAAGTGATTTAATTTAATTTATTTATTTTTACAATAAAAAGGAATTAAGAAACTAGATAGTGCGAAAGTGCTTTCGGAGATTTTGTAGTAACAGCTGTAAACGAAAAGAAATAAAAGAAGATTGAACCGAGCAAGGAAAGCTTTCCAAAACAAACTTTTACATAATGGAGGTCACTGACCATTTGCTCTTGTTTTCTTTGGTGCAGGTATTTCTTGATTCCAACAAGGAGTATTTTCTACTTCCAACAATCGAACTTTTATCTCTCACCTCATCTTCTTCATCCCCTGTAGTGTATCCATCATAGCTATCTTCACTGCTACTCAGTGCTTCGTCATCCTGGCTGCTGCTCGAACTTTTGGTGGCCTTCGAACCAACGCCAAAGGCAGTCCATCTCAGACGCTTAATATACTCAAAAGGAAAATGGGCAATGACATGCTCAGGAAGTAAAGTCTTCAGTAGCCCTTCGCGAATTCCTGCAGTTCCGCTCCACAGCATAGCTGGATTCTTCCACACCTTCTTTCGGATGGATTCTGGTAAAGGAACTCGATTAGCAAAAGGCTCAGGGTGACCAAAAAGCGTTGCTTTTGGATGAATGTACTCTACATCATTATCCCACAGCCCTTCGTGCGAGTTATGAATCTCATGATGATCGTCCTTCACATGTACAAGAATTCCCATTCCCCCCGTGTATCCGTTCTTCACTGGCCCTCGCGTAAACACATCATCCCCATTGATCACTTTGAATATCCTATGAGGATATGCACGATTCATAAACTCACAAAACTTTGCATCGCCATGATTCCCCCCCCCAAATGTATATAAAAATGCATTCTCCGAATAATGAGTTCCTTGTTCCTTGTCCTGTTCATGAGCTACAGCCCAATACATTGAAGAAAATACAGAGGCAAGGCCAGAGCCCTGGCTATGCCCAGTCATATAGATACTTTTCTCTTGTGTCGGCTCTTCCCCAGCATCTGAGCAGCTCCCCCGTCTTCCATGCAAGTTTCGGAATCGCGTGATTATGCCCATAATCTCTCCAAATACCCCGGAAACCTTTTTCAAATACCCCCTATGCACTCTGCCCATTTCTTCAGTGCCGACACCGTTAGTGATTTCATGGTCAAAGCCCACAGGCTTTATGTCAAAATTCACCTTCCAATCATCAAACTCGAATGGCTCGGTACCCCTAAATGACACAACAATTGAATCTCTATTGTGGGCCACAAAGCAGTTCAAAGTGGGTGCGGTCACAAACGCATAATCAACAAAGCCCCACTCTTCTCTCTCCAAATGGTGCGCAGTGATAAAATCCTTCTCATACACAAGAGCTGCAAGCACTGCAAGAGTGTGCGCGTTTCTCGCTGTCATCGCATTCCAAGTACGTGGCACACTCTCGGGCAATGTATTTGTATTACACAAAGGGGATATTTGCTCAAAATCAGCACTGGCTTGCAAAGCGTTCACAATGGAGAGGGATTCCCCAGTGGGTTCGTGCATAGGGCGCCCAGCCAGACCATATACGTGATGCGTCACCTTGTCCATCATACTAAGTGCGCTCCGGATGTGGCTCTCTGTAGCGGATGGACCACGGGGGCTGTTACCACTCTCACCTCCTTCACTTCTCATGACTCGATCCCTTTCTCTTTTCAAATCAAATTTTCGTCTTTGCAACTTTCACTCAGCAACAAATTGTCAAAAATCGTATTCAAAAGTTTTCATTTTATATTTTTCACAAATAAAAAAAGCAAAGACGTGGACAGTGGACAGCTAATTGTTTTATATTCAAAAAAAAAAAAGAAAATTATTCCGCATTGTACAAGAAAAATTATATAAAAGAATAAATTTCTCCGCATTATAATACAAATAGTCGTATTAGAAAAAATATAGACAAAGACTTATACTTTGAGTAATCGTGTTATGGCAATGCTTCCCTTTGATGCATAGAACTGCTTTGGTTTGAATACCCTGTTCTTATGAATCAAGTTGGAGGGTTCTCTTTGGGTGCGGAAGTACGTATATACTGGGGTTTTATCGTATGATAGATGATTCACCATTATTCATTTGTGAAATGAAAATCAATGAAAGGCCTGCAGGCCGTAAGGTTCATTGACTGCACTGCTACAGTAGTACCCTGCTGGTTGAGCCGCAAACTATGGGAGCCTGTCAAAATCATTGTTCAATGATTCATTACCCTCGTTCATTACGTTACGTCTCTGCTGACGGCCAAGCTGCTGGCAATTTAATTTATTACAAAACGCCCTAAACCGTTGAATGCGAGAGGGTAAGTTTGCAATGACTTACAGAATACAGATAAGCTGGCTTCTGAAAAGTGTGGCGGGAAAAGGGATACAAAGTGCAGACTGGAAGCACTGTCAATGAAAACACAGCTTTGCAGTGCGAGCTGTACTGCGCGTCTGTGCAGATTTTATTGTTTTTGTTTTCCAAAAACAGATAAACAACAAAAAAGAAAACTTCTCAAAAAAAAAAAAGCCGCGGTCTCGTGTGTGGGGGAAAGAAGAAAAATCCACTTTTTTTGTTTGTTTTTTTATTTTTATTTTTATTTTTCTTCTTTTAATTTTTTTTTTTTTACTAAATCCAGAGTATACATAAGGGTTGAGTCTTCTTCAAATCAATCTCTCTGAGTGCTGGGTGCGTGTTTTGTGTGTGATCCACATTAAGGGCAGGGCTGGGGGTGTGAAAGAGAGAGAGAGAGAGAATGAGGTTTGTTCGTGAGAGAAGGATGGGGATTTGCCTCTGTATCTTTGTTTTCTTCATATTTGCTTTTTTCATGGGTGTTGCTGTTGCATATACTGATGGTAATGATCAAGCGGGCTCGGAAAGTGCTCAAAGTGAGACAGAAATGAATGGAGAGGGAAAGCATGATGAGAAACTAGAAGAAGTGGTGAAGAAGGACACAGAGGGTCCCGCTCAACAATTTAATCCTTTTGATGATTCTGAACAATTTGATATTGAGTTTAAGACCAAATCGTTTTCCCCTCCCGAAAATTGGGAGGAGGTTCAATTAAAAGGAGTGACTGATGAATACTCTTGCTACTTGCCGCCAGCGAAAAACTCAGATGCTCCTAAAGCTGAAGTGAAATCAATTGCAAAGGAATTGCATCCTTTGTGGAGATTGGACGATCTACTCGATACATGTCTCACTTTTGTAAGTTAAGATTAGAAAGCCTTTTCCTTGTCTCTTCCTCTTGTTCTTCCGGTGTTGTTTTGGTTTATTTATGAGTGTTTGTTTTTTTTTGTTTGTTTTCTCAAATTTTGTATAGGTGGAAGGGTATTGGACTTATGAGTTTTGTCGGCGTAAATCCACGTTGACACAGTATCACGAGGAGGTAGCTTTGGATGAAAAGGGGGCTGTCAAAGGGCAGATTCGCAGCGCTGAGTATATACTGGGAAAGAGGCAAGTGAATGCGACTAGTGGGAAGGCGCCAACAATGGCAATTCGTAGTGGAGAACTATCTCCAGGTGAAACTGGAGTGATGGATAGAGGTAGTGAACTGATTGTTCCGTTTTATGTCGAACGATTTGTGGACGGAACGGTTTGTGATTTAACTGGAAATCGTAAGTATAGATTGAATGCTTTTGCTTTTGCTTTGCGTGTGCGAGGTATTAAAACATGAGTGGCGGGTGCATATTTTAGCTCGGGAAGTCGATGTGAGGTACATATGTAATGAGGCGTATGATAAAAAAGGCTCAAGCTATATTCTGAATTTTAAAGAGCAATCTACGTGCAAATACTTGGTGGTTGTGGAAACTGGGATTGTGTGTAAGCATCCTATCCTACGCTCGGCTGTGAAAGAGCCCAATACCCATACAATATTGTGTAAAGCCGCCGCTGGTGAAGATGAAAGTACTGTGGGTTTTGATTTGGATGCCCTAGATGTAGAAGCTTTTGACTTGGTGTCTCTTCAAAAACTAAAAATGCAGAGGTATTCTGATAAGACAGCCAATGTGGAAGGAAACCCTCAAGTAAAAGATAAAGGCGAAGAGTCGGAAGGAAAAGGTCCAATTGTAACATCAACTGGCTTTGTAAGGCCACGGAAGGCGAAAACCCATATAATGTTTAGGATGGACAAGAATTTAGAACGCAAAAAGTATGTGAGTGACGAAGAATTTATAGTTGACAGGGGGGGGTTTATTAAGGAATTCTATTCCACTCGCATTGAAGGGTACAGCTATAAGGGCGGGAAGCTGAACTTTTGCATTAAATGGCAAGCAGCTGATATCTGGGTATATGAATATTGCCACCTTCGCCACCTTACTCAAAGCAGAGCACATAGTGATCAAGGCTTTGAGGAAGTAACAACAATTCAAGTGGGGAAGTTTGTGAAAGAAAAGCATGATGCGTGGGCTAATAGTCTTTCCGAGGAGCTCAGGAGTGAGCTAGAAGGTGACAATCACATGACGTATCGATTCACTGAAGGAGAAATGTGTGCAGACAATATTATGAGGGAAGCCATTGTCGTAACGCGATGCTCACCGTTTTTGAGAAAGAGCTCTCCTGAAGAAATGTACACTTTGGTCGAAGAACCAAGGCAATGCAATTATTTTCTTGTAGTTATGTCCTCCGCTTTTTGTGATATTTAAAATAAATAGCAAGTCACAAACAAGTATATTGTAACACGGTTGTTTGAAATATTGACTATTTATTCAGGATATAACTGAGAGCGCTCGTTATTTACATTGATTCACTTCTGTGAAATTAAAAGATTTACAAGTTAAGTGTGTGTGTGTGTGTTGCATTAAGTAGTCAATAGATACGCTTGCCTTTGGTATGATGTCTTTTCTTTCCCTTAGCTGTTGGCCAATACCATTTCCCGTTGGCGATTCATTTTATGTACACAAAGACGGCCTACGGCGGTGCTCGATTTCCAATTATCAATGAGAGAAAACAATTTATCAGCGTAAATTTCAATTGCTTCGCACTCACCCAAACACAGCTCATACTCGCAAGTCAAGCAGCTCCATGACTTGCGCATACATTCTCGCAGAACAGGAAAGACAAACAGTCCAAGAACGGAGGCAGTTGCCGCCACTTTGGCCTTTGTATTAGACATTTTCAAAAGAGCAGCTGCTGCTTTGTTATCGTTAGACATAGACACTCGCCTTGAGGAAATATCAAGACTAACATCCAGATGAAATGGGTAGCCAGCATATCTCGCAATACTACGAAGCGCATCTCTTACAAACTCCATTCGCCATAAAATTTTGCGGTACATTTTGATATCTTTGACTGTAGCATTGCTCTCCAAATACTCTTCAAATACTTCTTTGACACGAGGGCATTGGTTGGCTTCCCGTTTGGAAGTCTTCATATAAGGCACGCTTGGACGTTTCATTCCTTGCCCATCATCTATTGCAATCTTGCCGTCACCTTTAATAAGTGAGGTGATATCCTCTTCAAAGTAGAAATCTTCAATTTCTCGTTCATCAGGCGAAGTGGTTGTTGTGCAAATCAAAGATCGCTTCTTTAAATTATTTTCCTGGTACTTGTAATGATATCCTCGAATAATCAACTTTACATTAGGTTTTACTGAGTAGCTCTGAAAGTAATTTTCAATATCTTCCACTGTCTTAATAGCCGCGTCAGTACAATGAAATCCTTTCTTTGTTAATTTGACATGTGAGTTCATGTACGCCAGTTGTTTCTCATACAAGATTGTGGCCCTTCTCACAGGCTCACTGTCACAGCACCGCTCTTCCTCGCCGACAGAACTGCTTTGAACAGGGACGTATCTGGGCGGTAATTCCCTATCCTCAATGGCTTCAACTACCCTATCGTAAGATGGCAGCTCCCCTCCGGAAAGCTCACAAGGGGGTGGCAAGACAGAGGCTCGACTGGCTTCGTGAGCAAGATCATTCACCTCTTTCAGCTTTCCTCGTAGTCCACCACCATGGCTATCAACCGTTCTCAATCGAGAATTGCTAAGCCCACTTCCCAAATCAACCATTATTGAAAAATCTACACCAGTGAAAAAAATCAAAAGCAGAAGAGACAAAAAAACTCCAGATTCGATATACAAAAAATAAACCTGTTTAGTTTGATAACCAAAATCAAATCTAAATCTCTTTTTGTCTACTTCTCTTCTTCTTTCCTTTCGATATCAGAATTCTTCACCACTTCTTGCATTCCCCAAACTAACAAGCCCCCTCCTATTTATACTTTCCAAACAGAAACTAAAATGAATGAATGAATGAGGGAGTGAATGAAGGAGATATCAAGTGTAATGCCCTGAAACTCTGGGAAGTGGGAGCTCTTGTGGACATCTGAATATTCCCCACAAGCTCCGTAATTCTATACTTCTTTCTTTCTGGTTTTCCCTTAAATGCAGGTTTTTTGTTGTTTTAGTTGTTAATAATTAATGCATTCGGAAAACGCCAAAAACAGTTCTTCCCCTTATTTTGTAATACTGCAACTTTTGGCTTTTTGCCTTAATAGGTTATCAGAACTATGTAAAAGTAGAGAAGGCTTTGCCCGCAATGACTCTGACATTATAAGTGGCCCAAGAAAATGAAACGCCCTCTTTTAGCGAGCACTGCCCTCAAGAGCAGAACGACTACAGTAATTTGCAATAGCATGCACAATATATTTGCTTAGCGACCAACTGTTACATACTTAGCCAAACCTCCTATTGAATCTTGTTACAGCAAACCGGATGGAAACGAATTATTGTTAGCAATGGTAACAAAACGAGAATGAGTACAGTACAAACTGGTATATATTATGTACTTTAGAAATTGGCAAGCTGGAGAGAGGCGGGCCGGATAATATTACTGTAACGATATTGTATTTATTGCCTGACCAGTTTCTCATACTATTGCAAAACCTTTGACCCATATTTGACCTGACCCTACACTTCGTAATTTGTCGTGTGAATTATCGCTGATTACTGTCAAAGACAAAAAGATAATCGTTATTTCATTGTGACTGCAAAAGATATTAAAGATGGTCCGTAAAACTGGAGAACTATTTTAATTATATTATGTAGCTACATAGTCTAATTAGAAGCGTAGCAGATCTTCTTCAAAAAAGCCAGCTATCAATTAGAATCTGGAATATCCGCTGTCTTAATACCTTCGAGTCATGTTTCGTTTTCCCTAGATGACGGGAACCCACTTTTCCAAGGAGCGCTACCGCTCCTTGAGTATTCCAAACAACCCATGATGACTGCATGCGCGCGTTCTGAGCCCGAACGTCAATAATCGGACAATTGTGGGTAGCATTATTCACGTTATTAGTTTCTGGTTAAAAGAGTGCACCAAGTTTCAATTTGCTCATTCCAACAGTGAAGTGGTGATATGAAATCGAATCTAAGGGGATTTGGTACGTTCCCAGCTAATTAGCACAATGGCTTATCACAAGGGCTTGGTATGCAGTTATTTGGGAAAGTGGCGCCAAGTGTGGGCTTTCGATTTTACTGATTGGCCTTGCTTGTATACTAAGGAGAACAAGCAACAAAGTAATAATCCGTTGAGGAGGTTCAAATATAAAGATAAGAATCGACAGGGTTGCCTCCCAAAGCTTACTACATCATATTACTCCACTATATGCAAGAAAGAAAGTACATGAGAGTCTGGGATTCACCAATTCCTCTAAAATGGTTTACTGTATGGACTATGTAATACATATCTTTGGTTTAGTTATTTCATTTCCATCAAAGCCTCGGCGAATATTTGGCTTCATTAACCTACTTTCCGCTTATATACTGTAATAATTCACAGCAAGCGACTCACTGACTTTTCCTTTTATCGCATATCCTATAAGTAATTTTCAGCAGCCCCCATGCACTTGTATCTGCTGCATTACAATTGGTCTAACTAAAACAAGTAAAGGAACTGACATAGCACATCTTTCACAGAGATACAAAAAGAGCTGTAGAGATTCAACACTTTGAGCCTAATAAATAATACCAGAGTAATGAAGTTTCTTCCTATATCTGTTCATTTCATCTTACCTCACATGATTCTCTACTTCTAGCCCCTAGTCGCAACACACAACATAACTAGATAATGCAAAAACACAGAAATGTTCAGCATCCACTTTTAGCGAAAGAAAGGGAGAGAGAGATAGAGACTAGAGACACTCGGCCCATTAGACAAAGCTTCAATTCATACATAACGTCTACAAGTGTTGTCTGTTTGACTCCTGCACACGAAAGCAAGCAGACCCTGAGGTAACCCTAACGGAGCTGTACCTCTGTTTACCATTTGGGGAAATTGTGTGAACCAAATCAAGGAGTATAAGAGGATATTTGATTTTATTTTTTCTTTCGTTTTTTTTTTTTTTTTTTTTTTTTTCGTTTTTTTTTTTTTTTTTTTATTTTAATGAATTTAAGTTGAGGGATTTTACTTGTTGCTTTGTGTGATGGTGGTAAGTGATCTTGATATTCTATCCATGTATGGGTGATCCCTACAGCTTGGTATAGACAGTCGGAAACCAACTGACGCAGTTAACGCCAAATAGTGTTTGTAAATATGGCTCCGCGATTGCTGCAAGTGCTTCTAGTAGTAGTCTTGCTGGGACCGGGTGAAGTAGTGTTTTGGGAAGGGGCATCGTCGGGGGTCAACGCGGCTTCGCAGCAGGAGATAGTGTTTGGATTTGCTCAAGATACGGATATCGTGAATTACATTATAGCTAATCGTCTATTTGATAATGATCAATACAAGTTTCTAGCCGTGAGGATAGATGATCCCCTTGAGATCATTAAAAACTTTGAATCAGGAACCATATCATTTGCTTTAGGGGTTCAAAGTACCATCGCTGTGACACTGCTTGCCTTCGCGAATGTTAATAACAAGAATAATGTGAAGGTGACTTATGCGCTGCGGAAAAGGGAGGTTGAAAATAATTTTTATGTTCAAGTGGGCCTTAACATTACTGATCCTTCGGGAATGGCTGGTTATTCAAGAAAGTTTAAAATTGGGACAGTTTATGCAAGCTCGTCACACTTCTATGCTAGCGAAATGTTCGATCTATTTAGAATTCCGACAGATTTAAGGGAATACGTATTTTTAAGCTCGCAAGATGAGTTTATCAAAGCCTGGGATGAGGGAAAAATTGATGGGGCCTTTATTAAGTATGAAAAAGCAGCAAGACACATAGCAGCAAATGGAGGAAAAGCAATTATCTCCTCCAATGATCTGGGCAAGTGGTCTTATGAGGAAGCAACTTCTATGATTGTGCATGATTCAGTTATACAGGAGCATCCCGCTGCTGTGCAAAGAGTGGTGGATGTTTTGGTAGCCTTATGGAAAAATGTTTGGAATGACAGGAGATCAAGGATCGCTAAGACATGGGAGCTGTGGGGAGAACATTTTAATGCTTCGCTTGTTACTAGGTTTGGGAATGACAATCCCGAACTTAAACTTCTTGGGCTACACAACGGTAAGGTTCCACGGTCATTTGAAATTGGCGAATTGGACTGGGTAAAATTCGATGAGCAAGCCTCGTTTATGAACGAACAACTTCTTATATCTTTCCAAACATTAGTGGGGATGATTTACAGACTGAACGAAATCAGCTTTTTACCCCAGCTTTCAGCAGGAAATGTTTTCAACACTTCATTTGTTGAGGCAGCAATAGCAAAAAGCAAGCTTGACTTCAAAGACATGGTGAATCAAGCGTACACACTGACTTATGATAGCACTGAAGAGTCCTGCAATAACGTGACACAGCTTACAGTTGACAAAACAGAGCAAATTCTTAAAGTTCGTGGAAATAATCCAAACCCGAGGATTTGCCGTTTCACTTTGAATGCACCGAGTGCAAGTAGTGTTATAAAAATGACCGTGGACTATGTATGGCTTGAAGACCAAATGGTGATTTTCGAGGCAAGCACAGGACGGGAACTATTCCGTTTTCAGGAATACACCAGAAAAGATATGGAGGTCATGTACTTCAAGGGGTCAGTTATCGTACAGGTTCATTTGAAAAGTAATAGCAAGCATACGAACGTATTCGGGTATTGTCCATTTGGGATTGCTGCCAATCAAGGATTGATCTTAAGATACTCATTGTTGTCTACGGCCCTGTGTGTTACAGATATGGATTGCAATGGCCCTACTAATGGGGTGTGCATGGACGGCATATGTGTGTGTCATTCTGCATATTCGGGTACATTTTGTGCAACTCCTCATTGTGGTGGGTTTAAGCACATGAAAGGGACCAAAGGCAAAATCAAAACAAATTCAGCAAATACCAAAACACAGCCAAGAATGGATTGCTTGTGGGATGTAAATGTACCGACAAACTCTACGGTGAAGATTCAATTCAAATCATTTAATATTTTTGATGGTTTTGATGAAGCGTATCTAAATGTGAAAGGCAATGATAACAAGAGATTAAGGGTCGCCAGCTTTGATAGCTCATTCCTTAATGCAAGCTCTTCACCAATATATCTGAAGTCTAGTAATTTTTCAGTTTCATATGATACTGACATAGCTTCTGGCTTTGATGGGTTTGAACTGGAATACGAAGTCGTTGCAACAAATAGTACTTGTGAAAGCCTTTGTGAGGGAGGACACTGCAGAGAAGGAGAATGTATTTGTGACGAGGGGTACTATGGGGACTATTGCTGGTCAAACCAGTGTCTCGATGGTAGTGGCAAGTATTTTTTGCCAAAGGGATCATTTGTTTCTCAAGCTACACAATTTTACAACTCAATGAATACCTATTGCGTTTGGGAAACAACTCCACCGCGAGAGTATTCTCTGTCGGTGGGTGGTCGTGCACTTGTTAGCTCTGGAATAAGAATAGAGTATCAAACCTTTGATATGGAGCCGGACAGTGAAACTATTCACCTTTTGGCATATGGTGCTGATGGTACTTTGATACAACACGTTTTACATTCAGATACCCCCAAACAATGTCTTAGTGACCTTGGCTGTGGTTTACTTGGCGAATGTAATGATCAGAATGAGTGTGAGTGCCATCGAGATTATGTGGGGAAAACTTGCAATATCCCAAGGGTAAACTACTTCTACAATGCTTCAACTGTTGCAGTTATATTTGTGAAAGACCGAACTGTACCAAAACCGATGTACGAAGGGATCAAAGTCCGACACTCAGGAATATACCCTTGTGCATCTGGTATAAATGGCACTTGTAATGGCCAAGGGGACTGTGTTGCAGGGTTGTGTGAATGTTTTAGTGGATTTTATGGTGACGTTTGTGAGCCTATTCCTTCAGTCTGTGATATGTCAAAGGATACTGAATATTCAATGTACCACCAGTCTGCCTATTCTTGGGAAAATTACAGGGATGGAATGACAATAGTTAGTATCTTTCTTGTGCTCAACGGAATAGCATTGACTGCCACTGTTGTCATTTACATTGTTGGGACTGGATTCTTGCAGGCAGAGCCAAAGATGAAGAATCAAGATTCAGTAAAATTCACTTGGTCAAATATATCTGCCGTTGTCGGTGTTTGGGCTGAATTTGTGTTCATGCTTGGCGTATCACTATCAACTCACGTTTCGTGGTCTTCCGATAAAGGAGTGATTGAACAAATTTTGGATTCGTTTGTCCTTCAAGGTGGGGATTTGTTTTTCGTAACTTACTTTTGGCTTTTTATTATCTTCTTGTGGTGCGTTTATTGCCTTATTTTTCTTCTCAAATATGACGATATGGTGAGCCAATGGTGGTTGGGTGAAATGTTTCTTTCCCCTGGTCTGATGTATCTACAGCTGGTTAGTACAGTTGGAATCCTTCCAAGTGTCGGTGCACTGATGTATAATTTCCAGTGCGCCTTTATCCCATTTATTAATGTTGCTGTTATACAGCCCTTTTGCACACGTACCTGTTTCACGATGCTTCACAAAACTGTACTGGTTTTGTCGGGGATTTTACTCTTATGTTTTATTCCACTCACTATTCTAACCTGTCACTTCTGGAAGGAACTGAATTATAATCTAACCATCACAATGAGACGAAAATATGTGTTTTTTTCGCAAGTATTTTTTTATGTTGTCATTATTGCCAAAGGTGCATTTAGAATCTATCCATTCATCTTCTTACCATTTTTCATGACAGCTATTTTAGTAAGGGCAGCTTACAATCACCTGTATCTTGGGGAGGTTGTTAATGTACCTTGTATTAACTTTTGGATAAAAGTTCAAAGCCCAATCGCGTTTCTCGTAGCTCTTGTGGTGTTAATCACACATGCCCTTGATGTTACATCTCCTGTCATTCCTCTCTCTGCGGTCAGTTTTATGTTCTTGGGATCTGTCATTACGGTAATTCTGTATACAAGGAAAAAGTATCCGCATTGGCTCTTGAACCCGAAAAAGAGAGAAACGAAGCACAAGAAAAGTATGCTCGACACTCTACTTAACCAAATGCAGCATACACGAAAGACGAGTGAGGTCGACGGGGTCATAAATGCAAAGAAGGCACTCCACGCAGCAAAAGCGAGTAATTGGAGTGAGTTTCATAATTATTGTCTTTCCCATTCCGTTAGCAAGAAGGACGAGCATATTTTACAAAACATGCTTAAGCTGGCCATCTTTTGGGACGAATGCTCAAGCATGGATGACAGTAAAAGGATGCATTTGTTTCTGGACAGCGCGGCAGAAGCATATAAGCAAGCTGGGATTCGCTTCCGATCACGGTCACTTCGTGACGTCGATTTTCGCCTTCATGCCAAGCTTTTAGAACTTAGTGGTTCTTCTATTACTGAGATAGGAAGTATAAAAGGCATAAGCGCTTCTCTCTGCAATTCAGAAAACTCCTCTCGTAGATGTAGTTTGGGGACGGTTGCTAGCGTCCCCTCTGAAATCCTAGGGCAAGAGGAAGCCGAAGAAGTTAAAGTAACTTACGTCGAAGAGTTTCACAATGAAAGCGATAGAAATGAGTCAAGTATTCAAACTGCAAAGAGAGAGTAGCACGTTTCTAAATCACCGAAAATAAGACAAAGAGATATCTTATTGTACTTTATAAGCATTTCAAAACCTGAATAAATCACCTCCTTAATTACACGAAAGCTTTATTTCTGGGATTGATACAGGTTTGAATAAGAGCCGGCGCATTCCATTAACTCTTTATGATTTCCCTGCTCAACAACCTTTCCACCATCAACAACAAGAATATTGTCTGCATTTCTAATAGTCGACAGGCGATGGGCAATGATAATAACAGTTCGATCAGCACTCGCTTGCTCTATAGCTACTTGGACTTGTCGCTCATTTTCCCCGTCTAAGGCACTTGTTGCTTCATCAAATACCAATATATCTGGATCGTGTAACAAAGCCCTCGCAATTGCAATTCTAAAGCAAAAGGAACAGAAAACGATAAAACTAATGTTAACAGTAATGACAAGCGACACAATTAAAAATAAACCTTGGCTTGAGGAACTTTGTTACTTACCTTTGTTTCTGCCCCCCTGACAATCCAACACCCCGCTCCCCCACAAGTGTATTATATCCTTCTGGAAAGCTGCTAATAAATTCATGAGCATTCGCCATCTTGGCTACAGTAATTATATCCTCCATCTTGGCTGTACTTTTCGAATACTTAATATTATCCTTAACCGTGCCTGAAAACAACACTGGCTCTTGGGTGACAAACCCAATCCGCTTACGGTATTTTAGCGGATCATAATCTTTTAGATTTCGATCGTCCAGTAAAATACATCCTTCTTGAGGGTCATAAAAGCGAGCCAAAAGGCTCACAACGGTAGATTTGCCGCCACCAGACGGTCCTATGATGGCCGTGACTTGATACTTTGGTATTTCAAAGCTTAAACCATTGAGTACCTGCGCCTCAGGCCTCGAAGGATATGCGAATTTTACGTTCTGAAACTTAACCTCACCTTTCAGTCCCTCAACTTTTAGACCAGAACCTCCATGGGATATACACGGTACCCTTTCCAATAAGTGCAAGATGTGAACAGCAGCACCCAAAGCAGACATAAAATCACCATAGAGACTGGATAAGAAAGCAAAAGACATTGCCAAGCTGAATGTATAAAGCATAAATGAGGCAAGCACACCTACAGATATTTCGTTAGCAACTACCAATGTGCCTCCATACCATAATACAAACACAATGGCATATTGAGATAAACCTTCGACACACCCTGCAAAAATACCAGACGCCATCGAAAGCCTTTTGCCAGTTTTGTACGTCCTTTCAATTGCTCCACAAAAGTATCGGTGTGCACGGGCATCATTTGAGAAGGCCCGAACTGTGCGAATATTTCCAAAAAATTCAGAAGCTAACGTGGAAGCGGAAGCTAATTCATTTTGGAACTTTGATCTCACCCCTTTAACATACTTCCCATAGATAACAGCTCCAACAGCAACAACAGGAACTACCACGAGCATGACACAGGTAAGCTTCCACGAAATAGAAAACATAACAGCAAGAGATCCCACAATTTGAACAGTATAACGTACAAGCATAGATATATTGACTGAAACAGCATTTTGAAGCGCCTGGCAATCTGAAGTCAGGCGACTCACTAGGTCTCCTGTAGGAGTGGTGTCGAAAAAGCCAATTTCTTGAGTAATGATCGAACCATGAAGCTTCTCTCTCAATCGAGTAACGTATCTATACCCTGACATTGTAAAAAGCCAGGAACGGAAAAAAGATGCAATGGAGCCGATGGTATAAATGAAGACAAGGACGAGTATAGCATTTAAAAACTCGTCATAATCTTTTTTCTCTCCGCTAATAGCATCCAACATATGTCCACAATACCTAGGAGATATGAGAGAGGAGATAGATGATATGACCAATGCTATCATTCCCGGAAAGAGGTACTTCTTTTCTGGCCAGGCCATCTTCAAAAGCTTCATGAATGTAGATGCACGTCTACGTCTCTTGGCGTCAATGTCTAAAGCATCCTTTACAAGATCGCCCGGAAACCCAACTTCGTCTCCCCCAAAGGCCTTTTTCTCAATCATAATATCAAGATCTTCCCCAAGTTCAAATTCATCATCGGAGCTATCAGGCTCCAAAAACTCCTGGTCTTTTGGAAATTTCACCCACATAGGCTCCTCCACAATGCTTTCAGTCTCATCGAGTTGGGTGTGCCACTGCACACTTCCATATGTTTGTGCGGTGGTCACAATATTTACACTGCCATCTTGATGCGATTGCTGTTGCCTCTGGGGATTTAGTGGCATTGTTGCCGATACCAATGGGGAATCCTGACTGTCAGATATATCAATTGTAGGTCTTGGAGTGGGAGCAAACCTCTCTCTTCGAATGTTATTATCCGCCGCAGACATTGCATTGTAATACTCGGTCACTGCAAGAGCTACATATCTCTTACAGAACAATTTCCAGCAGCACAAATGAACAATCGGAAAAGCGGCAGCAAAAATTAAGGTTAAATAAACATTAATTGGATTTCCAAAGTCTATATTGAATTTAACACCAAAAAGTTGTTCCAGGGTGTACCATTTGAATACAACAAACGCCACACACAGAACACTAGACACCAATGCCAGTTTCTGTACCCTCAGATACTTCACAGTAGCAGCATCAGTTTCAATAACCACATCCCTTTGTATATTGTCTTCCCGACTATAAGTGCAACTCTTGCCCCTTACTAAAGATGTTCCAGCAACAGGATCCATTTCAGCTTCTTGCCCATCACAAACACTTTTACTGCGACGCAGACTTAACCTTCTATTTGCTCCACGAAGATCCCCACCACTATGTCGCATAAATTTTGTCTGTCGGCGCCGCTTTCTCCTACCGGTCCTTGCATCTTCTTCCTTCTGTAGGATAAAGAGAAATCTCTCAGGGATCGAAAACGTCATTGCAGCGTAATCATGAACATAGCTGTAACAATACCACATCACCCCAGTGTGCAGAGCCGTTGCCAGGACTACATCAAAAGTAGATCTCCCAAACTGATAGTACCAGATACTGTCTACCAGGTAGTCATAATCATCAATCCCAATCCCCGATGCCATGAAAAAGAAAGCCACAAACAGGAGCTCAGACACGCTCAGGACGAAACTCGCAGAGCTAACTTCTGCAGCCTTTGGGGGGTCGGTGTCCACCATATTTCCGATTTGCACAAAGCAGAACAAAAAACAAACCTTATTCCTTTCTGTCTATCCTCCTCCTCCTTCATATACTTCCTCCTGATTGATTTACTCCTTTCCCCCTCAATGCCTCCCTCCAATCTCCTACAAGATTCCACTCCGCACCTCCCTCACAAAAAAAAAAAAAAAAAAAAAAAAAAATAAAAACAGAAAAAAAAAAAAAAAAAAAAAAAAAAGAAAAAAATTTGAATGAAATGCTTCAAAAATTTATTATTGCCTTTTTTTCTTTCGCTTAAAGTTTTTGTTTTCTTTGTTTTGTTTTGTTTTTTGTTGTTGTTGTTGGTGTTACTACAAATAAATTAAAAATCAAATAGAAAAACAAAAGCATTAACTACTCAAATCCATCACACTTATTCGAGTATTGCTTTTAGTTTCTTGTTACTCCTTCACACACATAAAATTGTTCTTTTTTTTCGGCTTTGTTTTATGGGTTTTGATAAAATGGTAAAAGAAACTCTTCTTAGACAAAAGCTAGAGCGCCACAGGAATTGGGTGTGGGCAACAACGAAAAGAAGAGACGGCGAGAGGGGATAGGCATTTCTAATACATATGATGATGATACAAACAAAAAAGGGGGACTCTGTTCTTAGGCTGATGACTTTTCATTGCAATTGCTGGTCTTCGCCATGTCGTCTGTCATTATCTCTTCCTCAGGAACGATGCTGTTTTTGCCTTCAGTGCCCTGGACTTTGCTTTTCCTTGGGCTCTGGGAGGGATGTTCATAATCGTAGTACTTGTCCTCAGCCAACATGGAGGGTTTGTTGAATACATCAATGTTGGTCAAAGCTGCACGTTCCTCTTCACCCTTTGCCTCATTCGCCTTATCGCAAACACGCGCACCTGATACGGACAAGTTGATGTACGCTTGGGCATACCCGTCCAAAATCGATTTCAGAATAAAGGCGCCGACAAGGGGAATGATGCACAGAGCAGAAGCAATAGGTTGCTTTTTAACTCCGATGACCCCGATCATGGTTAAGTTGTACACGAGGTACCCGGCCCACATCTGGGTTGACAATTTGGGCCACATAAGTCCGCCACTCTGGAATGCTTCACCGTGCATGTACACAAACTGGTACTTGTTTGCAATAAACTGTCCTCCCAAGCAAATCATACCACAAACCAACATCACTGGATTCAAAGTGGAAAATGCCATAACCAAAAGAAATACCAAAAGAGAGTTTGGACACTTTTGGTAATACTTAAAGGGCTTGAGTGGAGGTTCGGAATGTTCGTCCATTCGAATACCGATGCTGTCCATGACACGCTTCAATAAGAGATGAACAATGAGGGGTCCAATGGCCAAAAGCATCATAAATGGACCACTAATACCCATAAGGAGGACAAAATTGACAAAGAATGTTGCAACGCCAGGCATACCTTTTCCTAGTTTGTCTGGAATATCCGTAGGATTGCTAAAGAAACCATTGATTTCGGAAAAGATGGATCCAGAAAGCAAAGTAGTCAAGAAGATATTGAAAACAGAAAAGTAAAACATCTTCATGAATGCTCCTCTCCACAACTTTCCAACGGTAGGAAGACCTTGTACCTTACACAAAGCAATGCAAATTGGAGGGAGCAAGATAAAAAACACAATGAGAACGACAGGGGGCAAAAAACCTTCAATCCATCCTTTCACTGGCTGAGGGATGTCTTGCACACCATCAAGGAACGAAACTTCAGAAGCCAGGTTTTCCAGATTAGTCAAACTCTGCACGAATGCAACGGGAATCATAAAAAATACGATAAGGAAGAAAGTTACAACTCTACCGATAACCTTCCTGGCGGACCTTTCATAGTCTTTGAGCCCCATGTTGGGCCACCAAATCTGCTCAGGACCAACGTTCGGCAATGTTGTTGGGTATCCATTGGCAAATATTTTGCTCTGAGCAGCCTGGGTCGCATCGGCAACGGAGTTGAACATAACAAAAGCTGCACCGACACTCTTCCAGTTGTCCTTAGGTAAAGCTTTCATTTGAGCAAGTTCGTGATTAGTCTTGTCCAATTCACCATCCCAGTGCTTAATGGCGTCGACCTTTTCTCCACCACAGCACAAGAATCCACCTTTGCGATACAATGGACGCTCGAAATCAGGTCCCTTTTTATCCTTTTTGTACTCATAGTTCAAGTGGGTCTTGCGCAAGGTGTCATAAGCCTTATCACGTTCCGCTAGCTTGACGTCAGCTTCAGCGGTGTCTCTTACCACCAAAGCATCTCTCACTTGCCCGGGGAACAAATCCTGGAATTCCTTTCTCAAAATTTCGTCATCGTCGAGTTTCTCGGGTACATCAAGCAGCATTAACGAATGGGTGGCAGGAGAGGAGTTCTTTTCCAACCAACCAACACGCATTGCCATCATGTCCTTCCACATTACAATCATAAACTTGGCAAACAAGGCAAAGGAAATGAAGCAGGCAACCATATGAGCATACAAACGATCAGACTCTTCGGGAATGTTACTCATAGACAATTTTTCAAATTCAACAACACCGTTATCTCCAGTAATATTAATTGGAAGAATAACAGCCAAGTTGAACACAGCGAGAGCGCCAAAGAAGTACACACTCATTTGCTGGAAACGCAGGTAGACATACTGATCAGGACCAATGTCTTCTCCAACCTCTTTCATTGGAAATCTCAATGTAGGGCCCAGCCATCCAAACATAGATTTGCTTGGCACTTCAGGCTTGGACTTGGCCTTGGAATTGTACAAACGCGTTTGGTACACAATCGGGAACCTTGGGCGAAGGATCATAAAGATGATTGCAACAACAGTGGCAATCACAACATTGGTGACCAACGCAGTGAAGAACTTTGCGTTGGTTCCTTCTCCGGTGATAGTTTCGTCATCTGCCATCCTTTTTTTCTTTTCTGTTTTTGATCAAAGTAAAATCAAACAAGGCAAACAAAAAATGCAGAGAGAGACAGATATAACACAAAAATATAAAGACAAAAATTGCTTTTTCTAGTGTTCACGTAGCTCTGTTAATAACTCAGACTAGATTTTAGTTTGTTATACTTTACAATCAACTCAAATCCAAATCCAAATTCAACTTAACCAGAATTGCTTCCCTTTATTCCCTTTTTATACCATTTTCAATGGTTCAAAAGATATCGCCCATTCCTGTTTTTTCTTTTTTTTTCTTCTTTTTTTTTTGTGTCTTTCTCTTTTCTTTCAGGGTTCTCTTCTCTAGTTTTGTTCAAAGTGACCACGGTGAAGGGTCTCTCCCACAGAAATTGAGCCTCCCTTCAAAAAGGTGCGGTTTGTCGGTTTTTTCCCTACAATTTATTTGTCGATGCTCAGTTGCTCACTGGTAACGAAATACTTTTTGTCTGGTACTTTCCATTAATGAATGAATGATAGAATCAATAGTACAAATTGCGGGGCCCGATCATAATTGCAGGCGCTGGAGGCTTTTCTTTAAAACATGTTTTGTACTTTTGTTTCGTCGATAAGTGACGAGTGCATGTAGGGAAAGGGAACGACGCGCGCGGTGATTCACGCGGAGATTGAAAACTGTCCGCGCGCTATGTAGCTGCTACATAGCTGTGGATCCTGAGACTCTCGTGTTACAGTAACGCTATAACAGCAGAATTGCTGCACCTGGGCTGCTTTGACACTGGGTCGATATTTTCATGAGAACTACAAGAGGCGGTTTTGACAAGGGCTCGCCTAGTTGGCCCCGATCATGATCAGCCTCAACCAAAGGCCCCGATCACAAGTGTCTAGGTGTTAAATTCCCTTCCCTTTAAGTAAACCGCAGCGCGTGTGCTTTGCAGGGTGCATTATTGCAGACTGCAGACGGCTGTGCGAATTTGTTTTTTTGAAATGACTCAATTATGTAACGCGCGCGGACACAAAGAAAAGAACGAGCGAGTAGCACCGGCTTTTTCTTCTTTTCATTTTTTCTGTTGTTGCTCAATGTGATAGGAAGCATGGGATACTATATATATATAGTATCCCATGGATAGGAAGTTCGGGACACGTGCAGGAATATTCTTTTAGAGAAGAATCGATGAAGAGCTATTCGGCCAATTCCACTGGGTTTCCTTTTTCGGGGGATCTTCCGAATGTGAAGTTCTAAGATTTGGATACGAAACTTCGGTGGTTTCTTCATGTCCATTTGACCGAGATGCCAAATTGCTGCGCAAGATGGGGATGAAGCTAATTATGCTTCTTTGGGTGTTGGGACCTTCCAAATTACACAACCTCTTTTGACGTCCATGTTTTGATCTTTAATCGACGTTTTGTAACTGGTCATCTGCACTGTTTATTTTTGTATAAATATAGTCAAAGTTCTCTTTTTGTGCTAAAAGATTGAAAAATAAAAGTAAAGAAAGAAAGCTGCTTATTCGTATCGGCAGGTGCTTCCTACATGGGCTAACTGACAGACAGAGAATTGCCACCCATGTTTGAAATCCTTGCAAGACAGAAATCAAGCATTTTCATTCCTCGAGGCCCATTTGTAGCTTTCCTGTCGGTATCACATGGGCCGTTAAGAAATGCAATAATAACCATTTCACATAAGTCTGCATATTGCCTTTTCTTTGACGTTTCGCCGTGTGCGTTATACGCACCCTTTGTTTGTTGATAAAAACATTCAAGGCATGGGAATTGACACTATTATGTATCTCACCTATGTATCCCGAAAGCATGGACATAGACGCTCTCTTTCGTTTGACCATTTACAGGAACGCTACTATAAGATCAAACCATCGAATAATGCATTTTGTATCAGCAAAAAAAAAGAACATTTATTACAGCACATCATAACCTTGGAGGGAACATTTATGGAAGGCAACAAAAGTCAAAACACACAGGAACTGCTTTTGCAGCTAGACCCTTCCTTTCAGTTATAAGCATAACCAGCAACTGCCCCAATAAGCATATGGTAAGGCCGCTCTTCCAAAAAGCTTTTTCAAAGCACTGTTTTTCTTTAGCAGCGTATTCCCAATAGCTTCACTCTTTACTACCTGCCCCCTTCATCCCCACTCCCATCTCCTTTTTGAACTAAATCTGCTTTTGATCTGTTCCTTTTTCTTTGCAATTAGGCCTTTAATTTTCTTTCTTTTTTTTTTACATTCTCTGGGACATTCTGCTAGCGACAGCTCGCAGCTGACCATAAACCTTACCAGGAGGCGAACCCATAATTAAGTGGCAGATGGCATTTTTGGCGACTTTGATGTTTTGATAGGATCCCAACAGATGGATCTTTGTGTCTGCTACTACAATTCTGGTGCGAGTGGTGTTTTCGATGGTGAATTTGGTGCGTCCATTCTGTCCGGCAACACGACCAATGGCTCGGGATAAGTGATCTCCCTTTAGGGGTTTGACATCTGTCACATCAAAAGAATCAATATACAAATCATCAAGACGAAGAAGCGCCAAGGCGTCATTTACCTCAAACCCCAACATAAACGCTTTAACAAAATCAGCCCCCCTCTGCAAAGCCCCCGTATCGGTGGTGAAATCACTCGTCTTCAACTCCACATGGCGAGTCTTGAGATTCATACGCACCTGCAGCTTCATGTGCTCCACCAATGGAGAGTACAACTCCATCCAATGCTCCTTCAAAGGTGTAAATCGATGTGCAGGAACGGCGATCCTTCTTCCTTCCACTTTTCCTTGGGCGAGATCTTTGGCAGACAGGGCGGAAAACTGAGGGTCATTCTCGTCGTTGACTCCTTGCTCCACCTCCATCTTGGTAATAAGCCCGGTTGTGTCTTCTCCCATCATCATTGTTTGCTCTTCCCCAGTTGCCATAGCATTGCTATTCTCGAGTTGCTGCTCGAGTTCTTCTGAATCCATCATCATCATGATTTATTTCTTTCTTTTTAAAAATCTGTTTTTTTTCTCTCTCTTATATTGGATAAGCGTGAAAATCGATTTCTGGAAAAAAAAAAAATGCAGAAATGAAAATGGAAAAAGAGCCAAATTTTATAAAGAAAAGAAAAAAAAAGCCAAGGGGAATTATTTTTGTATGGCGATTTGTATGGAAAATAGTTTTTGTATGGGAATTTGTATAGAAAAGTGAAAAACACATGGAGGAATAAAAAAAAAACCACGTGGACTTTTTTTTTAAACATTTTGTCGTTCCTCCCTGCATTTTGTCGTTTCTTTTTTTTTTTTTTTTTTTTTTTTTTTTTTTTTTTTTTTTTTTTT
>PDIM01010266.1:41679-51704 GCA_002811675.1 Ichthyosporea sp. XGB-2017a | reverse complement strand
TTTCTTTCACTTTGTTGTGATGATTAAAAAACATATAACTTTCGTTCTACTGAAATGTTTAATGGAGACTGTGTTGCTCTGTTTTTGTAGAGAAATATGTAAATCAAACTGACCCATTGTTAAAGAAAAAAAAGGAAAAAGAAAAATTAGAAAAGAAGGAAAGGGATTCAAAACTGCATCGGAATCAGTTTGACTTACTTTTTTAGTTTTGCCATTTCTTGTTTTGTTTTTAGGCTTCTCTTTTCCTGATAGAGGTCATATTCAGAAAAGTTACTGTAAATCTCACTAAAGCCATAAAGGGTAAGAAGTCTTTTGCTTTGTGTCGAATGGAGAGGGAAAGGGGGAGAAGAGGGTGTACTCTCTTTGAATGTTGTTGTGTACATGGAAGAACATGACTGGAAAATAAGATGATGTTTAACTATTGAATTTCTTCACCTGAATCATCTTTGTGGATCAAACTTATCGAGCTTTTTAACACTGATTTTATTTTTTTAGTCAGTATGTTTTTATGTACATGAACAAAATCCCCCTTTTCTGTTTGTACTGCTTTGTTGGATCTGAGGATTTTGTTTTGTTAACCTTTATGTGTGCCTTTCTTTTTTTGTTATAGGGAAGAGATTCAGACGAAGAGGAAGAATGAAGTAGAATGCGCTTTTTTGTTTCTTTTTTCTCCTGTCTGAATATTTGTGATCCTTTTGTTTTTTAATTATTTTAGGTGGAAATGCAAAAAGGAGGAGAGAAAGATTGTTTGCTCTTCGACTAAATTTTAAGGAATCTCTCTTTCTCTTTGCTGGCGATGATGTTTAAATATTGAATTTCTTCACCTGAATCTTCTTTGTGGAACAAACAATATCGAGCTTTTTAACACTGAGCCCTTCTTCTTGACTGAGATTTTCCTTAAATATCATTTCGTTTAGTTTTGTTGAGCCTTGCGCCTTTGCTTCCTTTTTCTTTTTTTTCTCCTTTTTGCATATTCTTGTCTTGCTTTTAAAAATGAAAAAGGGTGCCACAGAACACAAACAATAAAGCCAGCATTGCCTTCTTTCATATACGTTGCGAATTAAAGCATTGTATTGGCATCGTTTGCTTTGTAAAAAAGTTATTTGTCTCTGCCTTTAAAAATAATTTATTTACCAAAGTAGCTCAAAAAAGAAAGATTGGTTCTTTATCTTTGCCGCCAGAAGCTTGCATTGGTTGCACCGATGAAGAACCATTCGAAGTGGGCGGGTTCATCTGAGCAGATGATTGAGATAATGAGGCCGGAGATGATGAAGCTGAGGAGGATATGTCTGCTACGTGGGCCTTATTCATAGCCGCTTGGCTTTTAAGAAGTTGGACTTCATTCTTTAGTCTTTCGTTTTCCTCTTGAATGCTATCAGGCGCACTGCTGCACTTATCGGTGTTGTTCTTGTCTGATGATAAAAAGGAGGAGGAAGATGAATAGGTGGATCCAGCCACATAATTACTACTCATTTCTATTATATTTCCTTTACTTTCTGGACCAGCTTCGGATGTTGCAGAAGGGGGAAAATTCCGACTTTCCGATTTGCTTAGCATCTCATTTGTGTTCTCGGTCTGTGCAGGTCTACCGGGTGGATATTGTACAAAAGGCTGTGGATGCTTATTGGTTGCCATGGGCATAGTTATTGTAGAAACACCGGAAGATGACGAGGTACTGGAGGAAACTTCCATCGGACTGTTCTGCTGTTGAATCTGTTGGTGACTGTAATGTAGGTTGTCCGATGATCCCCCCTTAGGTGCCTGCTCTGGTCCACCCCGAGAGGCGCTCAGATGGGTTGGGGGAAGGGCTCCTTGGCCTTTGCGACTGCACTCAAGCTGATACTCTAAATCCAACACCTTCTTTTCCAGTGAAGAAACTTTCTCCTCTAGACTTACAAGGTACTTTGAGGTGATACGAAGCACCATTCCTTTGTTCAGCTTGTTGTGGTGACGACCTCGCATGTTCACCTTTTGTCGGTTCATCATGTCCTGCATTGCCCGACACTCGGGAACAAGCTCCGCCAATTGATCAATACAGGTATTGATGTTATCCCTACGGCGACGCTCAACTTCATTGTGGTTCTCCTTGCGTTTCTTTAGCTGCGCTTGAATACAGCCTAGGTCTTCAACGGTAGTGCTTTGGGTAGCCCCATCAGACCCTCCGCCTAAAGATGGGCTTCCTGTACCAACAGCACCAACAGGAGTAGAGATCTTGCTTGTTGGGGAAGCACCAGCCGACAGCATTAAAGAATCCAAAGACACGGACGATGATGACGAAGGGAATGTGTTAATCCTTTTGTGGCCTTGTCTTGTAGCTCCATTAATAGCATCGACCGAAATACTGTTCTTGTGAGTCTTTGTGACTCCCCCCATACTATGCCTAATACCACTTTTAGCACTGGCTCCCTTCCCACTCCCGGGCTCTCCCTTCACAATATCCGATTCACTGTGCATCCCATCATCAACACTAAAGGAGCGTGGGACCCTCGGGCCACCCTGAATATGGCCAAATTCCGTTTTCGCGCCAAGAGCTGGGTGTCTGATTGCCATTCCTTCCATATCCATTGGGCGTGGCCCTGGATATCCAACGCTCATATGTACAGATGGGCCACCTCCTCGAGGGCTGGATGGAGCACTATGAGTGCGTCGCTCCCCTTGCTCGGGTGCAGACAAATGGCCATGCTGTGGTTGTGGAGATCCCGACATGGGTCTCAATTTATGGATATACGAGCCCCGTTCGTGGGGATGAAAGCTCTCGGGAAAGGATCCTCTAAACGAATCGCGATTTGATGACGCATTACTACTTCTACGCCTCGCCTCATCGGCACCATTAAATCCCCCGCTTGTATTGTTGTTGGAGATGCTGGTTTGTCTCTCAGCCCCAGGAACAGTTGCTGTGTATGCACCAACATTGTAGGGCACAAACCCACCACCCTGCATCATTTGCTGTTGATATTGGGCCCGTGGTGGCATTGGATACGCAGGCGCCATGTAGTGATATTGATGCTCATATCCAGTCCCCGTGGTCATTTCCTTTTTAACACTCCCTGCCCGTGACTCCTCACCTGTCTGCGCATTACGGAGGGGTCTTCTTCCCTCAAGGTCGTTGCTAGGGGCACTATTGTGATACGCTGGATGGGGACCTGAAGTTGTCAAGGTCACCGATGCAGGGCGGGGGGCGTATGTTTCTGGCTGCTGTTGCAGGTGTGGAATATGAATTTGGGATGGGGCATGGTGCCTCATTCCCCGTGCATTATTGCTGATGGTGGTATCACTATTGCCGCTATGGCGATACGCTCCGGCTGCCACCCCAGCCACAGTCATTTGCTGCTGTGGATCCCTGCCCGTGGATGCCGACGATGTGAGGGGAGTATGAGGGGGTGAATTAGTCGCACTGTGATGAATAGGATAATGGTGATGTTGCTGTAGACTGCTTTCCATGGCAGAGTCTTGTGAGAATGTTCTCTTATTGAATAAAGGATTTTCCTCCCGATGCTGAGTATCTGCAGGCATGATGGATTAATTTCTTTTTTTGTTGTTAAATATTAAATATTCCTTTTCCCACTCCCTCAACCCAATTGTAATTGATGGATTTCAAATATATATTAAAAGAGAGCAGCTCTCTTGTTTTCTGTTTAAAAAATGAGGGCGTTTGTTTCCTCTCTTTCCCTTTTTTCTTCAGAAGCACTTGTTCAAAAAGAAAAGCAGAAAGAAACTGATCTAAAACACCACAGTCCCTATTTCTTAACTAATCAAAATAAAATGCTAACTACAACTGTACTAATAAACAAAAGAACAAAGTCGCACATAGTAACACTAACGTAACGCAAAAAGAAAAGACTTCCTGTTTCCTTGGATGTTCCCCCCCCCCGAGTTTTCTGAATGAAATCACAACTCCTTCCTTTCTTTTCTTCTTCCCTTTGGTGGTTGGAGTTGCTTCAGTCAGTCTGAACAAGCGGTACCTTATGAAATGAACTAGTATTTCCTAAATCTATGACCGCTTTTCTTTTCTTTGTTTCTTTTGTTCGCTCTATCTAATTCGTTCTAATTTCTTGTTAATACATTTTCTTAAATTTTCATTAAAGCAGAAAAGTATGAAAAAATAATTCAACATTTCCTAAAAATAAAAGGAAATAATTACGAAAGAAAAAGGGTCGATGATTTTTCACAAAAAAAAAAAACGGAGGTGTGGCCTTTTAAGCCGCGGCGAGTCTTAATCTTAATTTTGCTTCATTTTATTCATTTGGTCTGATATGAACGCGTGCGTTCCCCAAACTATATTGAATACACACTACATAGCTTTATTAGAATGACATTTAAATGAGTGTACGCGCGACGACGTCTCATGTACGTTACACGAATATTAAAATATCGAATATGTGTGTCGGATTTTGATTCTGGTAACGACGTCTAATCTTTGTTTTTTTATCGAATGCCGATGCTTTTACCCATTGCTCATTGCGTTACATGTGGTGTTGTTACATGTACGTTTCACGATTTACCCCCCAAGCTCCAACAGTGCGCATGGCCAAGCGACTGGAGACTCTGATGCTTATTCCATCGTTACTTTATCGAAATGGCTTTTGGATTTTTGAGAAACTCAGGCTACAGTAATGACTACATAATGACTAGTATATAATAATGAGAAATTAGCTTACATTATAAGATCCGTTACATTAATTGCAGTATCCCTGTTAAAACTGTCACATGGCATCATTTTCTTTTTAAGCCCAGCCATTGGGCGATATGGGCGTTGTGAGGGAATATTGAAGGGAATAATAGGTAGAATTATAGTTAAAGTAGGACTTATGGTATAATATCCCGCCCCGCTTCTTCTTTAAAGGGTATTCTTCCTTTTCTCAAGCGCTTTTTGTCTTTTACAGATGTGTAAAAGCTGGTTGTAAAAAAGGTCAATTTGTCAGCAGGCCAATACTTGTCGAGTCCGCTATTGGCAGTTACAATATACAAGTGCATGTGCAAGGTTGCAAGAGGACATGCAGTTGTTCATATGGGCCGCCCCTTTTCTTTTAGTACTTTAATGGGCATTGGCTTTTCGTTTCAATTGAACTTTGGTTTCAATTGGTTCCAACTATTTATTAGTTTCAGTGCTGAATTAAGATTTGGTTTCGCAAAACAATGTTGCATTCTGCTTCGAATTCAGTATTACAATACACGAAAGATTCATGTATCTTGGCATTGTATTGGATTTGCAAACTTTAGCAGCCGGATATTGAGATAAAAGCGATTGAGCTTCCTTCCTTTCTGCATATTGAGCTGAATTTGATAGCAGCTTAGAGATATTGGTGATCGTTTTGGAAGTTAACAAAGTTTCCTGCCAACACACCTATGAGGCTGGTATGTGACAAGAAGGACCCTTTCATAGTCTATGTACATTGGATATTCGAAGTGTCTTTTATGCCCCTCCTTGTTTGCTCATGCTAGAAATTTCCTCGCTTAAATCGGGTAGACTCAAATCCGGGATGTAACCGTTGTTACTGAAAACCGGGTAGCTTAAAGTCTCTCTTCCTGTGGGTCGTCGCTTTGGGTCTAATTTGAGCAGGTCCTCTATTAGTCGAACCATTTTATCCGATACGCCATGCAGTAGACCTCGAATTGATTTAGAGCTACCAGCATCCTCAGGAATGTTGATTTTTAATTGTTTGGTCATGACACCTCCCTCTGCCCAACCATTTTGCTGGGGGGTCCCCAATAGCGAACATATGCGAAAGAGCTGATCAATCTCGTTTTTTCCTGGGAAGAGGGGTACAAAGGTTAGAAACTCAGCCGCCATACATCCTACGGCCCACAGATCAATGGGGGAGCTGTAGTTGTAGCATCTCAGAATCACCTCAGGGGCACGATACCATCTCGTGGAGACATATTCCGTGTAAGGCGGTTGTGTCCTTAAACCTTTAGCTAAGCCAAAATCTGCAATCTTGACAATGTCTCCCTTCATAAGCAAATTCTCAGGCTTAAGGTCCCGATGGATAATACCCAGCCGGTGCATATACGCCACCCCAGCTAACACTTGAAACACATAATGCCGCACCTCCCTCTCCCCAAACACAAACTTTCTGCGAGACATGCGCTGATACATGTTCTCCTCCATACACTCAAACACCATATAAAGACTCGCGTTTTCTCTCACCACCTCCCTCAATTTAACAATGTTGCGGTGGTTCATTTTGAGCAGACCTTTAATCTCCCGTAGCTGCATGCACTGATCCCATGTATAGAACTTATCCTTCATCTTCTTCACGGCCACCTCCTCCCCTGTTTGCTCATTCTTCGCTTTGTACACCACTCCATAAGTCCCCTCGCTCAAACGCGAGACTAATTTGAACTTATCCATCATTCACCTTTCATTAAACTCTTCTCTTTTCTCCGTGCCTTTTTTCGACAAAAGGTACCAGACTTTCGTAACCTAGGTAAAGTAAAGGAATGAAAGAACGAAATCCCTGAAGTCAAAATTTCTACTCCTCTGTTCCTTCTTCTTTTCTTCTCCCAAAGACAGACAGATGTCAGCCAGCCACCGTATTGCTTTATTCGTTTTACCCTTAGTTGCTTTTGCCTTGATTCTGATTTTCAAAGACACTAATTCACTAATAGTAAATAAAAAGCAAATAAAATACAATAAAAAACACACAAATAAATGGAATTTCCAAAAATATAAAAAATTGTTTTATTTATTTAAATAAGCCGCGATGATTCCAATTTTCTATTTTTGGCTTTTTGTGAACCAAAATTTAGTTTTATGTTTAACTCTTCAAGAGGACTAGAGAGTCTGTCTGTCTTGTAGTGGTGAAGAGGAGGAGCCTGATGTATGACATGCTGCTTGACCTGGACTGTATGAGTGGGGATTTATATTTGTGTTTGTAGAGTGATTCATTCGCTACAGGCGAGTATTCGACGAGGACGAGGACGATGATGATTGGAATGGGAGCGACGTGACAGAGTCTTTGCCCTTTTTTTGTTTTGATTATTTGTGGTAGTTTTTTATTTAAATCCCCCCTCCTCCCCCAGTGTGGTGTGTATAATCAATGGGGCTGAGTTTCGTGCTTGGTTTTACACAGGGCGGAGTGTTTATTCTGGGGGTGTATGGGCTCGGAGTGTTGTTCTCGCTCGTATATGCGAGACTTATTGGGGAAATCCTTGCCGGACTGGTGCTGGGGGATGAGGTGCTGAATTTTGTGCCATATCAAGAGGCAGTGGAGTATGTGGGGCAGTTTGGGCTTATGCTGTTGGTGTTTGTGGGGGGGTTGAGTCTGGAGTGGAAGAAAATCCGGAGGGTGGGGCCTCGCGCCTGTGTACTGGGCGTGACTGGGACACTGCTGCCAATCGGACTCGGAATGGCGTTTGTATCAGTGCTCGGGTATGGGTGGAAGGAATCCCTATCCGCAGGGATAGCTTTATCGGCGACTAGTATGGGAATGGCTACTAAGGTACTACAGGATTTTAATCAATTTGAGACTTATCAAGGTACACTTATTGCGGTGGCGGCTGTGGTAGATGATGTTATGTCATTGATTATATTGGCAGTACTTGCTAATCTTGGGGAGGAAGACGAGAACGATCAGCAGTCTGACGGGGATTATGCATGGATGGTTTTTCAGCCATTGATTGCGTCGTTTGGTATTCTTGGTGTGGGACTGATAATGCGAAAGTACGTCCCGGGGATACTTGCTTATGTAGAGCTGTGGCTGCAGTTGCGTGCGAGGAGGAATAGTGGGGCAACGGGAGAGGTGGGGGAAACCGCTGGGAACTCCGGGCAGTCGTGCTCCCAGGAGGATAATGGGATATGTAAGGAGCACACAGGCAGCCATTCAGGCAGTCGAGAAGGTGCGAGTGGAATTGCAGGAGGAAAGACTGAGGAAGAAGATGATATTCGAGTGGTGAAAGGTGTTGGCGAGGCTCCTTTAATGGGCGACTCGAATGAAGAGGACACTAAGGGAAAGCGTTCGTATGCTGGAGAGACGGAGGACAAAGCAGAAAATGAGGCTTTAAGTCGAGAGCAGGAAGAGCAAGGGGAGCCTGGGATGGGAATTGATAGTGATGTTCAGCTGAAAATGGTTCCTTGGTGGGATTCTTTTTCCTTGGGTATTGCTATTGTGCTCGCATGGGGAATGAGTATCGCTGCAGCGGGGGCTGGTTCTACGTATCTCTTGGGGGCCTTTGTCGCTGGAATGACATTTGCTTCCGTTGACAATGTCGTGCAGTCCTTTGAACAGTATAGTATCGTCTCGGTGTGGCTAGTGCGGATATTTTTTGCCTCAATTGGCTTCACTATTCCAGTGAGCTCCATGTTCACGTGGCCTGCCTTTGGCTACGGCATGCTTTACTGCATCCCCGCTATCCTGGGTAAATACCTATGTGGCATTGCGTTAGTGAGAGGCAACTTTGTAGACCGATCGATTGTTGCATGGGCACTAGTTGGTCGAGGAGAGTTGGGCTTTGTTATGGCGCAAACCTCCTTCGATGACGGGCTTGTGGGAAAAGAAGTGATGGCTATTGTCACTTGGGCATTGTTTGTATCCACTGTCATGTCTCCATTTATGTTTCGAGTGTACCTACAAAAGCAAATCAAAGCTGCCACTACTTCCGTAACACCAATAGGCCCACTAAGTAGCTAGCACAAGCGCTCGCTTCTAAATTACGAGAATAAAATGCGATTTATGTTATTGAATTTTCTTTTTATTTCATACACAGAGAAAGGACACACACAGAGATACTCTTCTCTTCTTTTTCACGACTTCCTTCTTTACTCCATACCCAACAATCTCTTAAAGTCAGCAGCCTCTTCCACAGCAGCACGACGTTTAAGAATGGCCATTTTCTTATTCTTTCTTCTGGCAAGGATTCTTGTCTTGTTTTTAATGGTAGGCCTCTCGCTCTTGGTTGGACCCATCATGTGAGGATCAATTCCCCTGCGAAAACGCTCCATCATATTAAGCAGATGTTTGCGTTCTTTTGTTTCGATACCTTTCTGTTCCAATTTTCGGCTATTACAAGAGAATAAATCCTCCCAAGATTCAAATGCAGCAGCCTTTCCCGCCAAACCTCTCCCGATCTTTCCCAGAAATGTATCCACGGTGAATCCTCTGTCCGCGGGGACTGACTTACTCCTCATTGGCAGAGTAGTGAAGTTATCCATCCGACGTGCAGACACGCAGCTACTCGAGAAGGCTCTTGAGCTCCCTCGGGCAGAAGCATTAAATATATTATAACTTACTGTAAGTACTTGAGATTGAGATGTTAAGGTATGAAGATTGTGTTTGTGTTGAGTATCCCTTGCCCCACTTACATTGATAACCCTCCCAAGGAGCATGTTTGTTATGGGTGCCCCACCGCGGACGGCACTCATCGATGACATCCCATGGTGTTGATAATAACAACACCTCCCTGAGAGCATTACCAAAGACCGCATCTTCATCGTCATCATCATCATACAGAAGAATCCCAACCAATACTGCCACACCTATGAAATAACAAATCCCCGACTGCTCCTCCCAAAGTTATAGCACCATCGATCAGCGCCTCTCCAAAGCGACATGATGATATCTGAAACATGTGGAGGGAGGGGTTAGGGGAGGATAAATGTAATAAATCAGGTGTGTCCGGAGGGATGATCCATGTTTTCTCATAGTTAATGTATGGGAGGGGTGGTTCACTATGGGATCCCTGGTACATAGTCCTCCCCCAGGCCATGTGCTTTTTCATGGTTTAATTCTCCATTGTTTCCCGCCCTTTTTGGAGGGGAGGGTGTGTGGGGGATATGCGGGTGTTTTATAGGGAAGGGGAGGGGGTGGATCATAGTCCCCAATAGGATTTCTGTTTGGGATTGACCTGGCGGAATTGTTCTGTTTTAGCTTTTATGTTTTTTTTTGGACTTATTTTGTTTATTTGTTTTGTTTTTTTTTTTCTTTCGTGGTGCTTTTTTTTTTTTTTTTTTTTTTTTTTTTTTTTTTTTTTTTTTTTTTTTTTTTTTTTTTTTTTTTTTTTTTTTTTTTTTTTTTTTTTTTTTTTTT